>VDFB02042030.1:0-79448 GCA_007258455.2 Sequoia sempervirens
ACTATAGTTCATGTGGTGGGACAAATAGTTGACATCATACTGGGAAAATTGACTATCCCCAAGTATAATGATCCAGATAGTCCTGTGGTAGCATTTTTCATAAACAGGGTCCAAGTAAAGAATGCTCTGATTGATTTAGGGGCATCAATAAATTTAATGACCAAAGACATCCTGCAACAACTAAACATTGCAAGCATGATATCTACTCCTACTGTCTTGCAACTTGCTGATAGCTCTACTGTTAATTCTGATGGTGTAGTGGAGGATCTTGTGGTAGTTTTAGACTCATGGGAGTACCCAACAGACTTTATGATTCTTTCTCCTAAAGCTACACTAGGCGGGTATCCCATTATTCTTGGAAGGACATGGTTGGAAATTGTAGATGCATACATTGGATGTCGGTCAGGTGACATTACCATTTCAGATGAGAGGAGCACTCAAAAGTTTGTTCTTTATCCGCCTGCTCAACCATCTCATGATGAAGATAATCCCATATGGCCACAAGTTGGTGAAGAGGCCGAGGAAGTTAATTCTATGGCACAACTTATGATGCTAGGCAGAAGCTCTTTCATGCAGCTCCAAGATGAGGATGAAGTATTGGCTAACATCATTCAAAACCATTGTGAAGTGGAGGAAGCATCATCTTCTCATTCTGCTACTCCAGTCAAGACACTTCTGCTTACTCTTCTTGCAACCACTGATCCTGTAGCCACTCTTCCTACAGAGAGACTTCTTGCAGCAACACGTATGTCTCATACATTGCTGCCATGTGAACTAAAGGTACCATGTGTTAATGAAGCAACCATGATAGAGTTAACTACACAAGTACATGTGTCAGAAGGAAAATATTTGAATGTTAATAGTAAATTAAATGAAGAACAACATTTGTTATTGGCGAACCTATTAAGGACCCATCAACATGCATTTGCATGGGATTATCATGATATGAAGGGACTAGATCCTAAAATTTGTACACACAGAATTTACATCAGAGATGATTGCACCCGAGTAAGACAACCATAAAGAAGAATTAACCCTGCACCAAGAGAAATTGTAAAAGGAGAACTATATAAATTACTAGATGCAGGATTTATCTACCCCATTTTAGATAGTCTGTGGATGTCTCCATTAGTGATTGTGCCCAAGAAAGGAGGGAAATAACGAGTTTGTATTGATTATAGGGAACTTAATGCTGCCACCAAGAAGGACCACTTTCCCTTACCCTTCATTGATCAAGTTTTAGACTCACTTGCAGGAAAGCAATACTTCTCTTTTCTATATGGATTCAGTGGCTACAACCAGATCCAAATTGCACCAAAGAACCGGGAGAAGGCCACATTTACCTGTCCATGAGGGACCTATTCCTATTCAGTACTCTCCTTTGGCTTGTGCAATGCACTTGCAACTTTTCAGAGGGTAGTCATTAGCATATTCTCAGACATTTCTCATGATTGCATGGAGATTTACATGGATGACTTTACCACTTATGGTGTTGATTTTAATCAAACATTGGAAAATATTAGGAGAGTCCTATAGAGATGTGAAGACCGAAACTTGTCCTTAAACAGTGAAAAGTGCTTCATGATGATGCAGGAAGGTGTAGTTCTTGGCCACTACATCTCCCCCAAGGGAATTCAAGTAGATCCTGCAAAGATTGAGGTAATCACAAATATGTTCACACCCGCAAAACAAAAGGATGTTAGGAGTTTCTTGGGTCATGCAGGATATTATAGGCACTTTATCAAGGATTTCAGCAAGGTAGCAGCCCCATTGTATACTCTTCTCACTAAAGATGCTGAATTTTAGTGGACTGAAGCCTATGACAAGGCATTTTCTAACTTGAAGGAAACTTTGGCCCATGCTCCTATACTCAAAGGGCCTAATTGAGAGCTTCCTTTCCACATTCATACTGACGTATCAAATTATGCCATAGGAGCAGTCTTAGGACATAAAGGAGTTGCTAAAAATGCTATTTACTTTGTCAGCAAAAATTTACAAGGAGCTGAATTCAATTATACAATGACAAAAAAGGAAATGCTGGCAGTAATCTATGCATTGAACAAATTTAGATATTACATAACAAGCTACCAAATCTTTGTGCATACTGATCATGAAACCATTAGATATCTCATGAATAAACCTTTGATCATAGGTAGATTGGAAAAATGGTTATTGTTGATGCAAGAGTTTGATATAACCATTGTGGATAAGCCAAGGAAGGCTAATGTTGTTGCATATTTTCTTTCAAGGCTAACTACATCAGAAGACAATCAACCCATAGATGACTCTTTCCCTGATGAGCATCTATTCTCCCTCAGTGTACAAACACCCTGATATGCTGACATAGCCAATTACTTGGTCACATGTAGATTTTCTTCTCACTTCTCTCCAAAAGATAAAATGACACTCATTGAAAAATATTTTCCTTTCTCTTGGATTGTTGGATGTTTGTTTTATACTGGACCAGACCATGTTATGAGGAGATGTGTGAGAGAGGATGAGACATATGACATTTTTCATGCATGTCACAACAAACCATGTGGAGGACACTTTGCAGCCAAGAGGACAACAATGAAGGTTTTTAACACAGGATATTATTGGCCAACACTCCACAAGGATGTAGGAAGGTATACTGGAAAATGTGATAGATGTCAAAGAATGGGCAGACCAACCAGATATGATGAGATGCCACTGTTCCCTCAGGTAGTAATCACTCCCTTTGACAAGTGAGGATTGGATTTTGTGGGACCCATTGAACCTCCATCAAATGGTGAGTCTTATATATTGGTATGGACTGATTATGTGACAAAATGGGTAGAAGTTAAGGCCATGAAGCATGCAAGAGATAACAAGGTTGCAAAATTTCTTTATGAGGATATTTTCACAAGATATGGAGTCCCAAGAGAAATAGTGATTGATCAAGGGGAACAATTCACATCAACCCTTGTTGCAACACTAGTTAATGAGTACAACATAAGACACATGAAGTCTACTCCTCATCACCCCCAGGCTAATGGCCAAGTTGAGGTAACCAATAGAGAATTTGAAGCCATTCTAACCAAAACAATAGCTATTCATAGAAAGGATTGGGCAAACATATTACCAGAAGCTGTTTGGGCCTATAGGACAACTTGGAAAACAACTACAGGCTTCACCCCATTTGAGTTGCTGTATGGAAAGACAACTATGATGCTCGTTGAATTTGAATATAAGACTTTGGGGATTGTAGTAGATCTGAGGATGGATATTTCTGAGGCACAAAGAGAAAGAATCATGCAGCTAAATGCTTTGGATGAGCTAAGAAGAGCAGCCTTGTAGCATACAGAGGTAGTGTAGAATCAAAGAATCAAGTGGCATGACAAATTTATCAAGGATAAAAAATTCCAACTAGGAGATTGGGCTCTGCTCTATGACTCAAGATACTAGGACAATGCAGGAAAATTGCAGACAAGGTGGCTAGGACCATATGAAGTTGCTGAGGTATTTCCTAATGGAGTTGTTCAACTTACTACCATTGACCCTGTCATGTTCAAATTACTTGTCAATGGTCATTGCCTTAGATTATATCACAAGCCAACTTCCAAAGAAAAGTTCCTGCAACAATTCATCCAACATTCAACACCCGAGCTTCCTATAGCCGAAGGCAGTGGACCTAGTGTCCCTCCCTCTAGATAATTAAGGTACGTACTTCTCATAATAAAGAATTTCACTTACGTGGAAGTCCATTTCTTCGTCCATCCTCCCATTCACCCATCCATCACCACCTTTCTCTCTCTTCCATCACTTCATTCCACCTCACCTCATTCCACTTCATCTTCATTAATTGCTCAATTTATTCTCTAAAAAGGCAAGCAGTACTTTCTCCACAATATTTGCAACAAATCTTCCACACATTCAGGTATGCGCACATTAATTGCTTATCTTTAATCATCTTTTAAGTGCGTTCATTTAATCACTGTACGTTAGTATAGATGTTCACATAAAATGTCATTATTCCCTGTCAATCACCACTCCCATCTCGCATGTGTGGACACATGCCCAAATTTAGGTTGGGGGGAGGGAAATGAAAAAGATGCAGATATATTGCCCATGTGTCAATTCATACTAGGCTACGTCAAAAAATTTAAAATGAGCTGATTTGAAATTTGAGTGAGAGGACGACTTGCATGTGTGAAGTGACATTAACTGCAACTGCCATTTCTTCCCATCATAATTCTCCTTTATCACTCTTTTTCTTTCCATTATTGACCCTGTCATAATTTTGAGTTGCAAGCAAAAAGGTGAAACAAAAGAAAGGAAATTCAATCGATATTGGCACTAGAAATTTCGCAGGTATTACAGGAAAGTGAACTTGATTTTCAAACAGGAATTGCAGGAAAGAAGTTGCAGAGCATTTGTTTGATTGTAGAAAATGGGAGGTGGGTTAATTCAGAATGAATCCATGGTGCATGATATTTTATTGAAGGATGTACAATGCCTGACTGAATTTAGAAACTGTGGATGGTTAGATTACTAAGCTGGATGGATTTGATGAAAGAATTTCCCTTGAATTCACCCAGACATTTTCTGAAGGAAAAGCCACAGTAAAAGGGTTGGAAGTTGTGGCAACAGAGGAAAGAATTGCAGAGGTCATAGGGTTACCTGCTGATGGTGAAAATTACCCTGCTTCCAGAGACGCTAGATCAACTAGGGCCAAATTTACAGACCTGAACGACCTCCCATTGAGCATGGATAAATAGGGTGCAAAGAGAATGTATATGCCCCGAACCATGGAAGCAAATGGCCGTTTATGTTATCAAATACATCACTTGTGAGGGTCTCCAGTAAAATTAACATTCTGTGCACTTCAATCTTTTGAATCACATGAGGCACAAAAGGAGGATGAATGTGCCTAATGTACTGTACAATATTCTCTCAATCATGGCGGCCGAGACCCAGAAAGGTAGGGATAATTCTGTTTTCCACCACTGTCTAATTAAATTGCTAGTTGAAAAGTCTCTAGATGATGTATCTGGAATGACCTGGGAAGAATTTATAAATGTTGATCAAATTATACCTAAGCACTTGCAACCTAGGTATTTGCCTCAACCTCATAGGTCTAATAGGAGATTAAGCACGACTGAAGCTACTCTTGATGCTTCAACCTTTGGTGCTGGCTCTAGTATGAATCCTCCTGTAGCAGAAGAAACCATAGAAATTAATTCTTTTGGAACAAAGCACTCAGAAAAAGAAAGCTCTTCCTCAAATTCTGATGATGACATTCCACTTGAAACCCTGATGAAAACTAGGGCACAACAGAGAGAAGTAGAAACAAGAAAAGGGAAGGCTAAAAAATAGCCTGTAGAAAGAAAGGTGCCAAGTTCTAAGAAGAGGAAGGTTGACACTGTTCATCCTATAGCCAAAGAAAAGTGTGAGAGACCTCCCAGGAAATCAAGACTAGTTGGGCCTGCGATTGGTACACCTCCATAGGAAATCCCTAAACTTGGTGAGACCTCACATGAGGACCCTGAAGCTCCAATGGGGTAGGAGAATGTCGAAGAATACATTTAGGAGAGCAACGAATATAACACTGGCCAATCTTGCTAACATTGCAGAGGAGTTGGAGGAAAATCAGGATTTCCTGCAGCATGAGCAAGAAGTCCTGCAACAACAACCAAAACCAGAGTAGGAGTTCCTGCAGCCACAGGAAGAACAAGAATGAGAGTCCCTGCAGCAAAAATTAGGAGAAGAAACAATACCCCTGTAGCTAGAGATAACTGGATAGCCTGAGTCCATGCAGGTAGTGCCATATGAGGAGCCACCATCAAAAATACTGGTAGGAATCCATAATCCTCTTGATTTTACATTACATACAACAATTTTGAATTTATGGAAGGAAATACAAAGAAGGGAGGAAGAATGGAAAAAGGAAAAACAAAAATTGTAGAAGGAAAGTCAAAAGAGGGATGAAGAGATTGAAGGAAAAGATGCAGAAATTGCCACCCTGAAGTAGAGGGTGGATGACATGGAAGCTTTGGCACCACAAATTTTGGAATGTAGGACCCCTCCAAGGGTCTATGATATGCTCCTGAAAGAGAAATATCTCTCTTTTAAGCTGTCAAGGATTGCCTCAGGTTTGAATCCTTCTATTGATACCCTTGTTGAATTTTTCAATGCTTATAGGATTGCCTCATCTGAAATGAAGAATTTGCTGTGTGAGTTTTATTTGCATAATTATGCTGTAACTAAAGACCATGATTGGAATCCGATGTTGTATGTTGGGGATGTCCAATTGAGGGCATTTATGTCTTGGGTACAAAATGAGATTAGTTGGGGACAACAACATGGGGCTTATAAGCAATTGGAGTCTGATATCCCTCTGCCCGTTAGGGATGAATCAAGCAACCCAAGGGATATTTATAGAGAATGGCACAAAATTATTCTTAGACCAAGTTATGGCAAGAAGATTATGCCTTGGATTGAGGAAGTTTACAGTGAGTATGAGGTAAAGACAACAACAAAGGAGGAAACTATGAGAAGATGTCTATCACAAAGATGGAATAGCCTAACTGATGAGCTAAAGTAGGCTGAACCTCATTCCATCCACAATTATATTGCAACACTGAAAAGGATTGATAGGTATATTTAGATTGGGAGAACACAGGGGCGATTGTGGCTTCCCTTGACTTTCCAGCCACCCATGCTCATGTGGCCCGTGCTAAACTTTAGATTCTACTAGTATGATATTGCTGCAGAAAAACATAGATGGAACAAATTTGATAGATTAGGAGGATTCTATTGGGATCCCGATTCACGCTTAACAACCACTGATGTTGGACAACTATCAATTGCAAATTTCAAAGCCTTGACCAAGCATAAGAACAACCCTTCCCCTGCTGGAGGACCAACAAAACGTTAGGTTGGGGGGAGTGATGAGCCTAGTTTTTGGTCCAATTTTGGGTAGAATGATCTATAGTTGATTTGTTGGTAGATTTCATGGACTTTGATGTTAAATATTGGTATTTTTATAATGTTTCTGTCAAACCATAGACATTGGACTTAAATCCTATCTCTACAAGTTTTAATGACGTTGGCATATTATGTGGATTATCTATATTGATTTTGCATGTGGTTAATGAATATTCCTTAAGATGGTTATAGATGTGTAGTTATTATGCGTACTGACATTGCCATGCAAATTTAATATGCTAAGTTGAGAAAGACATCGCTAGTTGGGCATGCACCATAACGTCCAACAAAGGAATCGCTCTAAGTCAAAGGAGGACAACGGTAGAAGATTCTTCATGCAGCTAAACGTAACCACCTTGTAGTGGAATTTAATGATTGAGCATGCATGGGCGTTACTATTGTGTTGGATTTGCGTTTGGACCTACATGTCTGACTAGATTCCATGCACGCGTAACTGCCATCACTCTATTTTCCCTATTTTCCCTAAATGGCGTCCTCCCGGTCGTGGAGTTGACTACCTTGTTTAGCTGTTAGTATAAATAATGACCTCATGCTCCCTCCTCAGGGAGGTTGCACGATTTGATATTGTATTTATACTCTCCATTTTTTAGTAATACAAATACATTACTCTTTTGTACTCATGATTCACAGTGAATAAAATAATGTTTTGAGTTCGAGCACCTGAGTTCTCATTAGTCTTAGAGGATACTTATCTAAGGGGGCCCACTTGGTGAGTAATCCATCTTCTTAGTTTAGCATTAGTTTAGTATTACTTGCTATTTAGTACTTAGTTAGAAATCTGGCATCGACTGTTCCTATAACCACTAGAATTCCATTATGTGACTGTTCCTGCAACCAAAGCAGACATAGTAGTTTCCTGTTTGTTGCTCAAATTTTCATTCCTGTTATGCATTTCAACTTAGCATAGTCGTTGATTGATGTTCAACATTTGTCTCATTCCTTTCCAAGCAATTTACTTTCAGTATTGTGTGTTTCTTAGTTGTAGAATGAAATGGCTACTTTGAGTTCCTAGCGCACATACTGTGTCGACCATTTCAAGTTCACGTCCCTGGATTGACAAGTTAAATGCACCTTCATGATGATTGAAATAGCTATTCAGGTTAGATGTCCAATCTTTGAATCATAGCTATAAAGGCTTAGTTATTAAAATCATTGTAGGAAGCCAACATCCATATGAAAAGGGAATCCCACTTTGGATATACCTCAGTTCAAATCTCACCATCACCTAAAACTAGCTTGAAACAAAACTACCTCAACACTACAAATAATAACAATATGTATATAAAAATTGGAAAGCCCACTCTGGATGTACCTCAGTTCAAATCCCACCATTGCCTGATAATGGATAGAAGAAAGGGATCTGAGGGAGGGCCAAAACTATGTCAATTGAACCTATAGATGCTTTCTCCCAGTGGTAATTTCATGTTTGAAGATATGGCCCTGACAATCTCATTTTTAAAGTATACAACCAAGTTTATTTCATAGATAGGGCATATACGGCCAACTTAGTCTGGCCCTACTTCCCCCCAACCAAGATTTTACGTTAGTAAGACTAGATTAAACTGATTTAATCACACACAATGCTTGCATAAACATAGTTACACAACAAAACCCATCATTATCCAGAAAGGCTTTCTCAATTGGGTGTTGTCACCGTCATGCATAACCTAAAGGGGTTATGCCTAAAGCCCATGCCCAACCTAACCTCTTATCCAATTCAATTCTCCCTTGAAAGGAAGAGCTTGTAGTTTGTTTTGAAGTTGTTAAGCTTATCGTTTAAATTCATTTGATTACAATTCCTATATTAAAATTACCCTCTACATTTTCTTCTAATCATATGAAGGAAAAATGTAATTAGTGGGCTCATAAATAATCATTTAGAGGCAAAATGTAGTTAGTGGGCTCATAAATTATCATTGGAGGCAAAATGTGCACTACAATGTTGTTCAACCATTGATAAGATGTGTCATAAATAAAATACCTTCCCTAGAGAAGACCCATTCACTAGAGCAATAATATGCCTCAAACATTTTAATGGAGCAAATTAGAACGCTAATATTTTTAGACTTGAAGAATGTATAGAGAAAGAAGTTAGCATGAATGTTGAAAGTATAAAACATAGTAGGCAATAAATGGACTGTGAATAGTTTTAAAACATGCAACACTCTTTGAAAATCTGTGGACTGATGTATTTTCCCTTCATTGTAAGCCATGGCAATTAGGCATTAGTTACATCTTTCTCATAGATAAATCCAAATCATGCAAATATCGATGGTGCTACTCATTATAATTTGTTTTTTCTGCTTAAATGAATTCCTTTTTCTTTCTAAACTGATTGATGTTAGTAGAGAAATTCAAATCATACAAATTTAATTTACAAAAAAAATCATTTGGTATTCTTTTTAGGTACCTTTCAAGAGACATTTTGTTTCATTCTTTTCAAAGGAACTTGATGGTCGTCTCACAACTCTCTGGAAGAAAACGTTCAGGTATTCTTCTAAAGCATACAAATATATGATTAACTGAATAATGTAGTTTCAAATTTGTTTTCCATTCATTCCTTCATTTTTGTAAATTTAATGAAATATAATTCCAATACATAACATTTCCCTATAAGGGACAAAGGTTGCAAAGGTCAGTAATGGTAAGTACCAGGATTATTTTGAGAAGTTTTTTGAAGGAAAAGAAAAACCAGAAAGATATCAAAATGGGTACTCTAGGGTTAAGTTGCCACCTTCGTATCACAATGTTTTCTTTATTGTTATGAAGTATTTTACTCTCGAAGGCCACTACCAGTCTGTCCATGGTTACCACTTTCCCATCCTCAACCACATTAGGCATCAGGAGAAAATAATTTTTCCTTTTTTCTTGTTTTCCTCTCTTAGCTAGAGTCTCACTCATGGAGCCAATCCACCGTTACATCAGGACCTTATAAGAGCCATTTGTAAATTTGTGTTGTTAAGAACCCCTCAGAAAAATCTTGGTATTAAAATGATTGAAGACCCTAAACCTTAGAGCTCGGTGAAAATTGAGCTTCTTGAAGACCGTCCCCTCCCTACACCTAAAAAATCTAGCAAGAAATCCCAAATCCCTGAGAAAACTGGTAAAAAGTCCCAAAGTTTGGACACTTCTCTGTGGAAGGATTTACTTGCGGTCACGCCAAAGAAAAGAAAGGATAAGTCAATGGAGATAGGGACTAAAAAAAGGAAGAGATTGATTTTGCGTGAACTCAGGGAAGAGGTGGATACAATTACTATTCCTGATGATAATGAGTTGGAAGGTTTAAACCTTGGTGGAAGAAGGTCCAAAAGACTGGCCATGGCGGTGTTGAAAGGACAGGAGGGTAAGAAAAACACACAAATCCTTGAAGATAAAAGTACCCAAAGCCCGCCGAAGAGTGTTGAAAAGAAAGAAGAAGAGGAGAATGACTCCTCAATAGAATAAATTCCTGACAGTTTGGGAGGAGACTCGGTTGAAGAGGAGGAATCAGTTGAGGAAAGCGAGGATGGTAATGGTGATGAGGAAAAAGAGGAGTTGTAACATGAAATGGCTCGGGAGGAGGGGGAAGTAAATGTTATGAATAACCGGGAAAGGGAAGACAATACTAATAAAGAAGATGATAAGGCTAAAGATGATAGGAATGGAAGAATTGAAAGACTAGAGGAAAGGTTGCAGATTTTGGAAAAGAGGATAAATGAAAAAGCGGGGGACAAAAAAATTCTTTCCCTCGAAAATTTGGTGAATGGAATTATTGAGGAAAGACTAAAGGTTCTCGAGAAAGGGATGAAAGAAAAAGGTGATGAAAATAGAATTCAAATCCTAGAAGAAGCGGTCCAAAATGTGTGTATGGTGGTTGATGCTGTAATGAAAAAAGCTGTTATGGTGACTATTTCCGGCATGGGAAAAATAGAAAAGCAACAAAAGAAAAAAGCAGTAGGTGATGGCGAAGACTTGGCGGGCAAGATGGAGCTGAAGGAACAGTGAATGAAACTGTTGAAGATCTGATGAAAGGATGGAGGCTGATTGAGGACGCTTAGCTTGGTTGCTTCGCTATGGGGCTTCTCTTTTTATTTTTAATGTTTATTTCTACTATGGTATATAGGACTGTTGCTATTGGTTATGGCCATGGGTGCCAAAACTTAAATTTTTATAATGTTGTTTATATGTTAAGTTGGAACATTATGATAGATAATTATAAGTACTATAGATGGATAGGGAAGGATGATATGGATGCTAGTATGGGGTTTTTTTATTTGAATGATAGAACTGTGATGTTTGATCGTATGGGAATTGGTTAAGCATTTTGTTGAGGGAGGGGGGAAGTTTGGTGGGCTTCCTATTTTTGATGTTTCTTACCACTTGTTGTTCTTATCATGTTGTAATTTTTTCTTGGGTCAGGGCCCTTTTCCCTGCTTAATCAATCAAAAACATTGACCTATAATTTTAAGAACATTTCAAGATCACTCAAGTGGTCCATCATCACGAGAAAAATGGATTAGGGTGGAGTAGGAGCACCTTTTATAGATATCAGTGACATTTATGAAGTGCAAACTACCCTATTACAAATATTAATGAATATAAATAACTAATATACATAAATACAATTTATTACTTTTGGTTAATACATTGTAGGCTTAATTTTTTTAAATGGGGAGTACTCTCTTAATTTTATGAACTATGGGCATCCAATCTTTGATCAATGGATGTTCCAAAATTCAAATAATGTTGCAAAACCCCCAATTTATTCACTTTTTGTACTTTTCTCATGTTCTACCTAGGCTTGTAGACACTGAACTTCCCCCTATGATTTTTCCTTTTCATATGTTTTCCAAGTTGGAGACTCTGTTTTGGTATAGTGCATATCAAAGGCACTCAACTTCTCTCTCCTTTTATTTTTCCTTTTATCCTTTTTAAATGTTGTTAATATTGGGTACAACTGGCCAAATGTTTCCAGAGGTTTTGATGTCATTTGAAACCACAAGATGAGGGGCACCAATAGCCACTCCTTCAATTTTTTCATTCAGTATACCCCCAAAAATAAAGAAAATTGTCCCTGGGCATTAATCTATCAAAATTAGTTCTCCTCATTTATAGGCTCTAAACATATTAACAGATGTAGAGATAGGTGTTTTAGTAAAAAGGAATACATCATCAAATCTAACAAGAATATCATCATTCTCCACTTTCTCGTCTTAATGAATTCATCAAAATAGTCTTTTTATGAAATAAGAGGTGCCTTCAACCAACGACTTTAATTAAATTAGAAGAATAAAGAATAATTATTGACATAATTTAAATAAATAAAATTTCTTTAATTATATGGAAGATAACTCAAATTGAGTGTGAGTTAACTAGTTGCATGCGAAGTGAATTGAAAGAAAGTATTTGTTAGAAGATAAATTTAGGTTTGCATGAGAGGATAATAATTAATTAAATTAATTAATTATTTGACAAATGTGCATGTGGGAATTAGATAAATAAATAAAATATTTTATTTATTCATGATGAATGGATAATGTTGAGAGAAGAGGGATAATTAAATAATTAAAGTAATTACTTAATTTAGGAAGAGTGGGTGAATGTTTTTGATTAGAGGTAAACAGGTTTTGAATGGGCCTCGAAACCCTTTACAAAAAAGAACAGCTGAAGCGAAAGATAACTAAATAGAGCAAACAACAACAAAAACACAACAAACCATCAACACAACAACAACCAAAAAGGAAGGACAAAAACAAAAAACTACATATTCTTTAGAATATTTGTAGCTTCCATTTCGCTCTCAATAGTCTTCTGATGTGCATCCATGACTTCAGAAATTTCTTTAGCAGGGACCCCAACTTGCATCTTGGTCTTATTGCAAGTTCTAGCACCAGGCCCAACCACATTTACCTCATTAACCAAAACATTCTGTGAACCAACAACCTTGTCAATCGAAGCTTCCTCCACCACTTGCCTTTCACTAGCAAAATATTTCTCACCAGGAGCTACCTCCTTTTGTTTCTTGGCCTTCTCATTAATAATAGAATGGCCCTTAGCCTCATACCTCATAGAAGATTTAATCCCTTCCATGACCTTATCCAATTTCATGCTAACCATTTCCATTTGTTCTTCTAAGGTCAGAATTCTTTGTTCAAACATTTGCTTCATCTTCAACATATCCTTAGCAACAATCTTCAAGGAATCAAACAACTCATCAACTTGAGTCTAAATAGAAGACTGCAAAGAATCCTCCACTTTGCTCACAACACCCCAAACCCTAACATTAGTCATGTTGAGCTCATGAAAAACCCATTTAAACAGGGAAATGGTTCCCTCCTTAGCCATACCCAAAACATTGGGAAAATCCTCTCGATCCAAGTTAAACACATCCTTATCCTCCACATCACCCTCCTGGGAGATACTATTCTTATCCTGGATCTCACAAACCTCCTTACCTTTAGCCCCAACCATCGACATTTGAATCTTTTGAAGAGAGCTAACAATGTCCTTAGTCACCAACCTCCTTCTATTCTGCTTCTCCAAGTCCACGCCTGGAGATCCCAAAGCCTTCTGCCCACCACCCATCTTCAGAGGAGAAGCAACATGCTGCTCCTGCATAGGGCTACCAGACCTTATAGCCAATTTATTTTTTCTACCCTCCTTTGAACCCTTCTTTCTCTTAGTCCCCGAAATAGGGGGCGGTGGAGACACATCTTTAGCAATATCAATCATATCTTTCAAGATAGAAGGAGCGACATGCTTGATTTTACAAGGTTTTTCACCAACCTCTTCCTCACTACAGGTCTCATAATCCTTTGGGTGTGGAATAGAGTCCCCTTTACCAGTCTTCCTCAGAGCAGGAGGTTGTGATATCACTTCCATAGAGGCATGAGAATGCAAAACATAATCCTCATCCTCTTCCGACTCAGACTCCTCTAGAACCACTTTCTTCTTTTTCCCTTTCAAACTCACTAGATCTTCTTCCGAAACAGTCTCATATTCCAAGGCCGGATTTTGTTGCTTACCCTTAGGAGCCAATGCAAGCTGCTTAGGAACCAAAAAATCCTTGTCATAATCCATAATTAGCAGAATTAGACCAACATGAAACACAAGATTTTTAGGGTTCCTTTTATGATCCTTAAGACCATACTCCAGAGAAGCCAAAAGAGAGAAAGGAAAGGAGATTTTCTTCTTATGGCGAAAATGATTCAAAAGAACAAAATGATAAGCATTAACATCAGAGAACTGACCTTCTAAAGTAATGTACCTCATCAATTCCTCAAAAACATCACCCCACAAGGCTTTGATGCAATTGCGCTAGTATCCACCACTCTTGGCGTGCTTAAGCTTTTGTTCTTCACCCCCTTTGAGGAAAATATGCATAGCTACCTTAGATTCCTTCTTATCTCTATAGACCTTCTTGCCATTCATTGAGAGACTAGTAATATTCGCAATGAAGTCCTCGTTGACATCAAATTCAGTGCCACCCAATTTCAAAATCCTGTTATTCCATCCTTTGACAAATGAGGTTGTAGCCTGTGGGTTATTCCCATGGAGCATCTCCAAGTATGGTGTAAGCCCATCTTTATGTAGCCTTTTCCACACCTTGTTTTTCAAGGTGTCATAGGAGAAAGGCTCCGCCTTATTTCAATCACCGCCCATGGTCACAATCTTAGTAGAACTCAAGAGCTTGAGAACTTTGCAGATGATTAAGAGAAGCCTCAAGAAGGAAGGCCATGAAATACCCTCAATCCATGTGACATTGGCATGGTGGCAGAGGGACATAATTATCCTTGAAAGTCGCCCCATACAGAGATTGCTGAAGGTACCATAAGCCAAAGCATGATCCAACTCACCTTCAATCCAAACAATAATCTACCACATGAGAAGGGTCATGTGAGCCCAGAACATAATGAGGCCGCCATCCGAATTATCAATTTTGATAATCATGATTAAGACAAGCAAGTGCCTCAATGGGGAGGGGGTCATCCACATCCCACACCCTAGAACTACTAACATCTAAGTTAGCAAAGACATCCACAAGACCATTCCCTTCCCTAACAATGTGAGAGATATAAAATTCATCGAAGGAATCTAAAATTTCAATGGCATCCATAATAAGGGATTCAACACTCCATGAGGGGACAAAAGACTTCTTTAGATTGTTAATAATATTTAAAGAGTCGCTCTCAAGCCACACCTTTCTATAGCCTTTAGATTGAGCCAACTTCAAGCCATGATAGGCTGCAGATGCTTCCACGCAGTGGTTTTTCTAGGTTCCCAAAGGGAGTGCCACAATGGAAACAAACCTACCATTAGAATTTCTTAACACTCCCCCACAACCAACAGGTCCCGGGTTACCTTTAGTGGCTCCATCAAAATTAACTTTCACCCATCCAACCGGGGGAGCCTTCCAAACAACATCATCTCTGGAGGCTTTACCTTTAGTCAAAGGAAGAGAAATATCATAAGGAAACTTCCAATTTTGTGCAATATAAATATCACTTGGTTTGAGTGCAATCCTAGGACCATTTTGAAAAGAAGCCCCATAAACAAAATTCTCTTTGATAGCAACAATTTTTTTAAAAGAAACAAAGATGGCAAGAAGAATCGAACTCTTGAAAATCCTGTTATTACATTCCAACCAAATACCCCAAGCAATATGAGGCAGAGAAAGAGACCAAAGAAAAAGCAGAGCAGGATTGGATGAAGGTCCCACCCATTGCGACTACACTTCCCCAATCGAAGAGGGAAACACCCAGCTGAGGTTCCAAAGAGAAAGAACATGGGCCCAAATCTCTCTAACAAATCTACAACCAATCAAGAGATGAAAGGAATTCTCGACATCCTCTTCACAAATAAAGCATTTTTTAGGCATCAAAAAACCTATCTTGACAAGATTTTTAGTAGTTAAAACCTTATTTTGGCAAAAAAGCTAGAAAAAAATGTTCACCTTGGGAATCAGTTTAGAGGACCACAGGGAAGACCAAAAAGGAGCAGGGCTAACAAAAGAAACTTGAAGATGAAAGGATGAGGACAAAAATAATTTACCATTGGAAGAGGGCCTCCACACAATCTTATCAACATGAGCATAAGATGGAATATGAACTGAGGACAGAGCATAAAAGAGACCCTCCAGCCCCAGTTCCACCTCATGCAACCTTTTCCATTGAACCCCATCCATATAGTCAACAAATTTTTTTCCAAACCTCCGCATACAAATGTCCATGAAAGGAAGTTCCCAAGGCTCATCTTTGAGTGGCCTATTACCAAACTAACAATCATCCCAAAACAAGATTTTTCTACCATTTCCGAACTGCCAAAAGAGACCTTTGGAAAAATATTACAAGCCTTAACCATATAGTTCCAAAGAGTAGAACCAGATGGAGGGGAAAAGTCACAAGAAAATAAATTCCTTATACGATCCACACCATGAGGATATTTTCTCAGAGCAATTTTAGCCCATTCACTCTTAGCTGGAATAAGGTTCCACAATTGTTTGCCAAGAAGAACCAAATTAAATTCTCTAATTTTACGAATACCAAGACCTCCCACCTTTTTAGGCCTACAAATATCATTCTAGGAGAAAAAATGAATCCTTTTCTTGTCTTCAACCCCAGACCAGAGGAAATTTTTCTAAATTCCCTCCAGCGTATCCACAATTTTCCTTAGCATATAAAACATACTAAGAGCATAAACTGAAAATTCTAAAAAGTAGACTTGATCAACTGCATTTTCTTGACTTGACTTAACAACACACCCTTCCAGCCAGCCAATTTGGCGTTGAACTTGTCAATCAATCCCCGCCAAAACGACACGAGAACCACATTAGAGCATAGGAGAAGACCCATGTAAGACACATGAAGCTCACCAATCTAGCACTGCAAAATTTTAGCAATTTTAATCTGCCTGTGGTTAGGAGTGTTAAGGAAGAAAATAACACTTTTGGGTAAGCTAACCTTCTGCCCCGAAGCAGTCTCATATATTTGAAAAATAAGTTTAATATATTTGGATTCCTTAATAGATGACGCCCCAAGCATGAGAGAATCATCAACAAACTACATTGATGGGAGCAAATAAGGTTTCAAGATGAAGGAGACAACCCAAACATTTGAACAAAGTTAATAAATCTCTAAATGAGGTGACCCAAAGATTCCACCATGATAATAAAAAGAAAAGGAGATATAGGATCTCCTTGTCTCAAACCCCTCAAACAATCAAAGAGAGGAGAGGGAGATCCGTTGACAAGAATAGAGAACCTCAAGGTGGAAATTAGTTGGAGCACTAGACCCACCATTTTCTCCCCAAAACCAAAAGCTTTCAGAATTTTTGACAGAAAACCCCAATCAACTCTATCATAAGATTTAAGCAAATCAAGCTTTAGGATGAAACCACCACGCTTATTGACAGATAAAGAGTGAGTATTCTCATGAACAGTAAGGACGGAGTTCAAAATTTTCCTACCTGCCACAAAGCCATTTTGCTGAGGAGAGATGATAAGAGGAAGAACCTTTTGCAATCTAACCACCAACACCTTGGAAAAGATCTTGTAAATTGAATTACATAAACTAATTCAGGTAAATTCATCAAAGGAAGCATCACTCTGTTTCTTAGGCACAAGAATAATAAAGGACAAATTTAATTCCTTCAAAAGATTGCCACTACCAAAAAATTCCTTGGTAGCATCCACAACATCCTTGGAAATAATATCCCAAAAATATTGTAAAAAGAACATCAGGAATACATCAGGACCCGACGCCTTATTACCTTCAAAAGAGAAAACAACACTTCTAATCTCCTTTGCTAAAGGAATTTGCACCAACCATCGATTAAGATCTTCAAAGATAACATGAGGGATATCCCAAAGAAGATCCTCCTGAAAATCCAAATCCAGCTCCCCTTCCATAGATAACAAGTTAGAAAAGTAAGAAGATGCAGCATGCAGCAAATCAACATCCTTCTCCAACACCTGATTATTATAATTAATAGCATTAATATGATTGGGAGCCCGATGTTTCAAAGTAGAGAGATGAAAGAACCTCATATTTTTGTCCCCACTTTTTAACTTCATAATCCAAGATCTTTGCTTCCAAAACTCCTCCTCCTTAGCAACAATATTATGCAATCTAGAAAGAAGGAAATTCTCCCTCAAAGCCAGAGCTTGATCATAACCAAACAATTGGATAGACTGTTGCACAATGAGAAGCTCTCGGTTAACATCCTCTTTTTCAATAAAAATGTGCCCAAATGAAGACCTGTTCCATTTCCTAACATTATTCTTCACATTGGAAAGCTTCTTAGCCACTCTATACATAGCCAAACCATCCACCTGAATGTTACACCAATCTTGAACCATATTTTTAAGATCGGGATGATAGGTCCACATCTTTTCAAACCTAAACATAATTTTTTTCTTCTCCCCAACAAGTCCATTGATAAAGATAGAGGAAAGTGATCAGACCCCAACCTGGTTAGGGCCGAAAGTGAACAAGAATAAGAGACAAGCCAATCAAGCCAATCAAGGGAGATAAGGGCATGGCCAAGCTTAACCTAGATAAGAGTATCACCCACATGTTGGTTAGACCAAGTGAAAGAGGCCCCTTTAAGATCCGAGTCAAGGAGAGCATTGCCATTAATAAGATTCATGAGATCATATCTACTATCATCCACAATCTGCAAACCTCCAAGCTTATCAACATCACACAAGGGTGTATTGAAATCCCCCATAACCAACCAATTGACAATAGGATACAAAGATTTGAAGGAACCAAGATTTTCCCAAAACTTTTTCGTGGCACTCTTACTATTAGGAGCATAGATATTAGAAAGGGTCCAAGAGAAATTATTCAAAATATTAAAGAATGAAGTGGCCACATGGTTACAATCCCAAATCACCTCAATCCCCTGAATCAACTTAATATTCCAAAAACTAACAATCCCTCCAAAGGCGCCAACTGCTTTAGAGCAGTGCATGCCACAATCCTTAAAAAGCTTATGCTTAAGTTTAGATAATCTATCCATTCCCAATTTAGTTTCTTGAATTAAGACAATATCAGGCCGATGATCCCTTACCAAGTTAGCAAGAAGATCATTCTTATGAGGGTGATTTAACCCTCACATATTCCAAGAGATGATCTTCATAAGAGCTTATGGGATGTGCTCTTGGAGCACATCTCCAACAATTTTTTTTGAGTTCCATCAGCAATGTCCATTCGTCTCTCCTTATCCCTAGTAACATTTGAAGGAGGATGACCTCTACCTCTCGGCTTCGATCCACAATCATACCTTTGCTTGCTTCTTGTAAAAACTCTCAGAGAAGGAGAGTGCTTCTTTCTATTTCTTCCATTCACCAGAATATAAGGAGGAGGTTCAAAATCATTCAAATCACCAGTATCCTTCATTTCAGATATTGAACAAACCTCCAACCCCTCAATTTTAGAACAATCACGATGTTGCGATTTCAAAACCCCACTACCACAAGCCCCCAAAGGAGGGGAGCCCAAACCCTCATCTGCAATCACCTTGTCTTCAACCAAAGCCCCAAAACTAATCTCTTCACAAGGCTCCTCGGTATTGAGAAGGGGGGAGGGTATATTATCCTCACCACCCTGCTCCTGAACCACATTAAGCACTTCAAATTCAACTTGTCCCCCAAGAATCACAATGTTCTCAATTGATACCATCTTCATTTCCACAAATTCCTCACTCGCTAGAACAACCTCACCTCCAAGAGCAGACCCCCCTTTCTCCATAGACTCTGAAGAAATCACCTTAGGAGCCTTTTCCTTTTCTTTCCATTGCTTAATCACCAACTTCTGCATTTTAAGAGGGCATTTTTTTGCCCAATGGCCAACTTTCTTGCAATGGAAGCAAGTGAAAGGGATTGAATCAAATTCCATTGCTTGCTACCATACCCCGAACATAGAGTTAATCTTCACTAGAGAGGGCAGGTCTACAGTTTGTTCCACATTCACACAGAATCTAGCATAAACAAGATGCTTCCTGGACACTTTCATTTGATCAATCAATAGAAAACACCCAAAAGTACTCGCTGTCCCTTTCTTCCTCATCCTAGAATTCAAGAGGGAGACCTGGAAGTCTCACCTAGACCAGGGCTGCCGAAAAGGAGCACAAGTTAGGATTGAAGCCTAGTTCCCACCTTTTCAGTATCAAAGAGGACTTCCCAATAAACCAAGGGCCACTCGTCAAAGCCACCAATAAATCATCTTCATAGTTGAACGTAAAGGAAAAAAATCCTTTGGCCATTGCATCCACATCCATCTGTCCCATAGGCCTCCAACAGTTCAAAGTGAACTTATGAACCAACTCAATATGAGGACAGGACCCAACAAATTTACCCAGAAGAGACATGTCCATATTTGAAACACTTTTTTCAACAATGCAATCTGAGACAGAGATAGAATATTCTCCAATCTTTGCATTTGAAATGAAAGCCACAAGAGGAGAAGAGCTTTTACCTTTGGGCTTCACACCAAACATATTCAACCATTTGAAAGAAGAGTCCAAGAAGAGATCATCCCTTGTATTATCAACCCTAGGACCCAAACCTTGAGAAGTCTCACCCAATCTATCAGCTGACTGACCAGACCCAAAATTTTCAGCACCGAGATTCCCCCTTTCAGAGAAGGATGCCAGACAATGCGAAGGACAAGAAACCTTCAAAGCACCTTTCCCACCAGAATATTCATTTTCTGCAAAAGGGGACCCACTCCTCTTACCATCAGCCAAGGACCCATTTGACATCACCTTCCCATCAACAAGTTGTCTGCCATTAACGCCTACTGCACCTCCAAAGTTTCCCGCCTTTTCAAATTTTGAAATTGCTCCACCACCATCGCCACCACCCAAGGAGATCTCCATAACATCGTCTTGCACTTTTTAAAAAGAGTGGGTGAATGTTAATTAAAGACATAATTAAATAATAGGATTTATTAATTTAATCAAGAAGAATAAATAATTAAAGATATAATTAAATAAATAGGATTTATTTATTTAATCAAGAAGATTAAACAATTAAAGATATAATTACATAAATAGGATTTATTTAACTAATCATGAAGAATAAAGAATTAAGATATAATTAAATAAATAGGATTTATTTACTTAATAAAGAATATTAATTTAAATGAATAAATTAAATAACATAAAGTTATTTAATTAATAGTAGAAAATATGATTTAAAAAAAAAATTAAATAATTGAACATTATTTAATCATTAGGAAAAGACAAATATTAGTGTTAAACTACTAGTTCATAGGCTAGGACAATTTTAGGTATCTACATTTTTTCCATCTTTGATACAATGCGATTTTATAGCGTTGTGTCAAAGAAAATTCAAAAATTCCTGCTTAGGAGTTGCCCCAGTATGCCTTGGTCATGGCAGGATAGCATGGTTCCCTCTCAAAAAATTTGGTGAAAATTCTAGATAATGAGCCAAATTTTCTAAGGTGATATGATGTGTTTAAGTGCAAGGACTGACAAAAGAAATGTTGACTAGAAGAAAATGTTAGTAGGATTAGAGGATAGAAGAAATTGGATGATTTTGATCTAATCACCAAAAATCCATAGATTATGATTGATTGATGATATGAATACATTGATGATAATGAATGAAGGATAATGATTTGATGATCTTTAAAATGTGATGATTTTGCTTTTGCTTCATGGAGAGACTGAGTATAGAAATCCTTTTTAATGTAGCAAATAGACATGATGCACCAGGTTATTAATGACCAAGGCGGGTTTGTATCTATTGTGTGGAATTCGACTTCGCAAACAAGGAGTATTCTTGCTCATACCAAACTTACGAAAACCTTGTTAGAATAATGTGAGAATAAATCCATCGAAGTAAGGAGACTAATACACAAAAGGTATGAAGAACATGATATGCACCAATCATTATATTACTCAAGACTATCCCTGTACACACAAGGAAAGTATTCTCCATGGTCATATTGCAAAAAAATATCCAATAAACAAAGCATACGAATTGAAGATCAATACCCCATTCCTTCCTCTCTAAATCATTATGGACATCCTTGAGAGATATATTTGGATTTTTTGGTGTTTTTGAGAGATTTAGAGACCAAGAGGGGGACTTAAGGGGACTGACCTAGTGCCTTGGGGGCTCATTGATTGATGGCCTTTCCTATGTTATACACGTAGGGACAATGTAGTTCGCTTTATTAGACTTAAAGCGGCTCAAATGAAGATGGCGAACAATATTTTATATACAAGACTTGGACTAAGATAAATACTTGATTTCGACAAACCCTAAAAGAGAAATGTAATGCCTTAGGGGCTCATCTATGATGGCCTTTCTTATGTGACGGACGCAAAGACATCATAGTTTGACTAACCACATGATTGACCCTATTTTTGGCTTATCTAAATTTTCATGATTGGTTTTTGGAATTTTGAAGGATATTTGAATGTTTTTGGGTTTTTTAATTGATTTGAATGTTTTTGATATTTTCACACAATTTTAACAAGTGGATATAGATCTGTGATGATATCAGTGATCCTTTTGAGATTTTATTGAAAACCATGCTAGGATGGATTGATATGATTGATATATTTTTGATAGTGATAACATTGTTGAGGATACACAACAATGCAAGGATAGTGTTTGAACAACACAAGGATTGGGGAAGGATACATCAGGCGAGATGGATAAGATGGATCAAGATTTTGAAGCTAGGTTTGAAACAAAATTTGTTTAAATGCTTTGATATAATGTTGAAGTGCAAGTTAGATGCAACTGATATTGATTGTTTGGATTAATGTTTGGCAAAAGATAAAGCTTGATAAGAACAACTTATTTGTCAAAATGTGCCATGGGCTAGTGATTTTGATTTTTGCTTACAAATGTTTTGACCCATTTTATTTTAAATTAGCAAACGTTTAGACCACTGTATAAGTTGGAGGATATAGCTCAAGATTCATTCATGAAGTAGTAATATAAGTACCTGCCCCCAGTGCCTAACAATGTATGGAATACAATGGGTGGATGCATGGATAAGTGAATGGATGCATAGATAGGTATGTGAAGGATGCCAATGATTATCTTGTGATAGGATAACACGTTTCAAATAGAGTATTCCCATTTGGACAATTTCTCATGATTTAGATAATGCTAGATAGGATAAGTGTTAGAAATTAGGATCTTAGGATATTAATCATTATAAACAAGATATAACATAAATAAAATGAGAATCGTACAAGCATAGATTTTACACAGTACATGAGATATACATAGGGAAAACCCTTTCGGGTAAAAAACCCCATAAAGCATCATTTTATTAAAACACTACAATAATGGTCTATTATAACATAGACTGAACTTGGGGAACACTTCTATATACTTCCATATGGCCAATAATACCTCATGTGCATAGTGATATAATTCACTATATAATCTCCAAATTCCACATCTCTCAAATGAGAGAGAACCTCCTTAAATATAGGAGGAAGGGTGACATAATACTTGAAAGGGTATTAGTCACGAATATTCAACAACCCCCATTCATAAATAATCAATAATCTAATTATTTAGACTATAATGATTTCAAATGGGATATGCTTAATAAGAATAAAATATATAAAGTTTTATAACCTCATATTAGAACAATATATAAATGTTATAAGGGTATGACACCTAATAACATTATGTTCTAACACTAGACCCCTTAATGTTAATAGGGGGCATCACATGCCAATTTTCATAAAAGAAAAAATGAAGTACCCCAGTAACGTAGGTCTTCTTTAATAGTGATAAATAGGGACACAAATATATGCCAAAATGAAAGTCATATATTTCGAATTACATGAAAATCATCTTGTCATAATTTATAATCCCAGTGTTTTAAAAATGATGCTATATACGAGGCCTTATAAAAAAAATATTGGAGCTCGAGTCTTCTCAAATCAGCCTCACCCCAGGTTCATTACATAGTGCCTATAGGACTTAATACAATGCTTTTATAAGTGGAAAATTTACAGAGAGAACTTTCATATATGCCCATAGGATTTACACATCTAGGATTTAGCCATTAGGTGGTGGCATTGACATGCACACTCCCCTCAATGGCATCACCTAAGGCCAATCATTTTATTTGAATTTGGAGCATATATTGCCTATAGGTCTTATATTATGCCTATTAGGTCTTACATCTAGGATTTATCCATGAGGTGGTTTTATGCACACTCCCCCTCAATGGAATCACCTAACCTTGGCCAATCACTGCCCAACATTTCATTATTTTTCTTCTTGTTCACAACATTCATTTGCTTGAATAGAACTGGAGAGAATTTTTTTATGATAAAATGTTTTTTCTTGAGTAGAAATGGAGAGAACTTTTCATGATAAAATACTTTCACTTGGGTAGAGCTTTTATGATGGAATACTTCCTGTTGAAAAAATTGGAGAGAATTTTAACGATGGAATGCTTTTGCTTAAATATAAGTGGAGATAACTTTTGAAGTGGACTATTTTCACTTGAGTGAGGTACCCATGTTTTTCAATGTTTTTTTCTCTCTTTAGAAATGAGATTCTTTGGTAAGAATAAAATAACTCCAGTTATCATATAGTAAAGTGGTACTTTTACAAGTATCTATTTGAAGCTCTTCCATAAATCTTCAAAACCACACTGATTTTTCAAGAGCTACTTTTTTATTTTGGATTTTGATTAAAAAACCATAGAACATAGTTGTCTTCAAAATTATTACACCATCCATGTAAGAGCACTTGCACCATTTATTTTGAATACATAATATATGGTAAATTTCCTATAAATGGAATCACCAACATAGTCAATAACACAATAATCAAATAAATTTGATTCTTGGTTTATAATTTTTTTTGTTTAATATGCAATTGTCAATTGCCAATAAGCATAAATCTAGAAAATAGTCTAATGATTATTAGCAAGGAGATCATAAGATATTTTCATGAACATAAGTATGACTAATTTTTCATTTTTCTTTCAAGAAAAAAATAGTTATTCTACTAATCATATTGTAATTATCCAAAAAAAAAAACAACAGGTGAGTTTGCTCCCCAAATAGTGTATTAGGGCGATAGCCACCCATTATAAGTAGGTGCATTACTCCCAATAATTATAGACAATACCTGAAGCTCATAAAAAATGTTAGCTTAAATAACACTCAAGTGAGAAAATAAAATATAGTAGTCAAAAAATGCTTTGTAATTCCACATTGTCTACTGATGTAAAAAAAATTGTCACCTTTTGATTCACCTTGTCATGCTTGTATCTTAGCAAAAAAGGGAATGATTTTTTCATTTTAATATATAAGAATGAGAATTATTTGAGAGAAATAATTACCTACTTAGATGGTTATGAAAAACACCTATGTATCTTACATGCACAAATTTACAAACTTGTAAAATTTACACATGATTCCCTTTCCATCTTCCTACATGTATAAAAGCATGAGTTAAAGTTTTCTCTATGTTATAGATAGAAAATAATATCTATGAAGAAAGTATGAAAATTGCAAATTTCTCCATCATTTTTGCATCCTGTAGAGCACCTCTTTCCCATGTCCTTCATGTCTTGTGTTAAATTTGATGCTTTGGAATGAGTCATAAAAATCCATAAAGACATAATTTCAATGAATTTATATAAGATACTATAGTTGTATGAGCGACGATAGATGTGTATTTGAAAAAAATGGAAGAACTATGAGTAATTTTTATTTAAAGTGTATTTAGAATGTTGATAGATCTTTCTTACTAATTTGTGAAATATTTTATTCAGTGTAGGAGGACAATGCTAGAAATTGCCTTAGGATAAAGGTAGCACCTTTCGGTCATTGAACTAATAAAATTTCTACTAGGTCGTAATATATATTACTTAAAGGAATTAATACTTATAGATTTCAATATTCTTGAACTTGTATAAGACTCATTATTGCATTAAAAGGATCACAATTTCAAATTGAAGATAATATATATTATTATGTATGAATCTTCCTCTTTCATAGATTGAGGATTTTGTAATTCATAGATCTAATAGATTGGAAATAAGCATATGTAGTATATATATGTTATCATTCTAATGTGCTTAAGATTATCTCTAGATGTGTTCTCACTATATATGTTTTGGCATGTGATATCTAAGTAAGAGAAATATAGATATGGTGAGTGCTTGAGAAGCTTATTTCCAAGCCTCTAATAATGTAGTTTTGAGATTTGTTTGCTGCCAGTTTTTTGTATTCTGATTTTTTGGTAGGGAAGCATAAAATTTTACGTGCAAAATATTCCTGATCACTCATGTAACCACTAAGTAGCTTGCAATTAATATAAACCATCAACAACTATTTCAAAAAACTAAAAAGGAATGCTCGGTGCATATAAAAGACTGTACACTGATAATGGGCTTTTACGCATGACAATAATATATACCAAGTGAGGTGATAATTGGTGGCGATGGGATAGTGTGACCCAGAACGTATGTGGTGGATATTTGCTATGTACCTTCCAATCATTTATGTAATATCTTCAGTTTGCAAGTGGCGAGAGACATTCCAGATGGATGTGAAAGCATCGTTTTAATGAGTGGGCACTGCCAGTCCATTTCTCCATTGTTTTGGTGTGTGTAGGAAGCAGATTTTAGAAAGCTTTTGCAATTGGCTCTAAAGATTGTGAAAAGTTTCTCCATGTAAGACAAAGTTTGTGTCATTGGATTGGCTCGGATGGTACGAGTTTTTAGATAGAGACAAGGAATTATGTGTCATCCTCAATTCCCCCTGAGATTCGAAAAATGGCTGTAAATGTGACAGTGGCAAGTAGTGATGCCACTACCATGTGCGTATTAATGATATCTTTGTCTCTCCCTTACTTGGATGAGAAGTTGTAATAGATTTTGGTCTGAGACTTCATTGAATACCTCCTTTACATTTCAGATCTCTACAACGATGGCACAATTGGGTTTATTAAAAGGAGCATAAGTTGGATATAGTATCATATGGTAGAAAGACAAGTGTGTTTCTGACAAGTTCTATAAGATGGGTTTAGAAAATTATATTTTAAATATTTAGAAAGAGATTAAATATAGTCTTAATAGATGTTATTAAGAGTTGTTTTGAAATATGTCTTTTGATGATCATTAGATCATATCTCTTTTTATACATTCAAAAGGTAATTTTGTATGATGGAGAAAACTCAGCATACAAAGATCAAAGTTAGATAAATGCTCTATAATATATATTCAATATAGTATAACAGTCTATTAATATGAACATATTCTCTATATTCATTTAGTGACACTTAGAAGGAATGGTTTAAAATATCTAGTCATACATGTGGTTTTACCCAAGACAAATTGGGCTATTTGGTGAAATTATAAATCACTATACACCATCAACAGAATACAAAATGAAATAATGAATTTATAAAATAATAGAGAAAAAAAATCATATGCAAAAATGGCCTTACACATATATTGTTAAGCATACAAAGGTTTATCATTAAGTTCTTCATATCTTCTCGTATAACCTGTAAAAATGATTAGTACAACCTAACCTGCTCTAATACCATGTTAGAAATTAGGATCTAAGGATACTAATCATTATAAACAAGATATAACATAAATAAAATGACAATCATACAAGCATAGATTTTACACATTACACAAGATATACACGAGGAAAACCCTTTCGGGTATAAAACCCCATAAAGCATCATTTTATTAAAACACTTACAATAATGGTCTATTATAACATAGATCGAACCTGGGGAACACTTCTCCATACTTCCACATGGCCAATAATACCTCACAAGCATAGTGATATAATTCACTATATAATCTCCAAATTCCACATCTCAAATGAGAGGGAGCCTCCTTAAATATAAGAGGAAGGGTGAAATAATACTTGAAAGGGTATTAGTTATACCTATTCAACAACCCCATTCATAAATAATCAATAATCTAATTATTTAGACTATAATTATTTCAAATGGGATATGCTTAATAAGCATATAATATATAAGGTTTTATAACCTTATATTAGAACAATATATAAATGTTATAAGGGTATGACCCCTAATAATATTATGTTCTAACAATAGGATCAATGACAATGACCCATGTCAAGATGTTTAACATAAGCAAGTGTGAAGTGTACATCGAACCTTTGCCAAGATCAAGATAAGTTGGATTTGCATGAAAATGGGTTGGATGAATAGTTCATGGATTTATTATGGATGAGATGAGATGCTTTCACCTGAAATAGTGCATGTAGATGCTTGATTCTACTCATGACGCTTGTTTTCTAGGTTTTAATCATGGTACTTGTCCAAAGCCCACTGTAATGGTTTTCACTAGAGGATGATTTTTCTCTTGACTATTTTTTTTTTTGAAGGTTTATGCTCATGTTGAACCGCCTGGTGGTGCTGATGTAGATGCTTTTGGTGCTAATATAGATGTTGTTGTTGTTGTTGTTGTCATGATGTGCCAACGATATCCCACTTGAAGGAGTTGTTTTTCTAAGATACGAGCGCTTGAATGTAACCCCTGATAATTCTTGTCTTCTTTGTCGATACCAGAGTTAACCTTGCCTAGATGCACACATCGTGATAGGGTACCTTTAGAGTCCTTACGATAAAGAGTCGCTACCAACACATGGTTAATGTGAGATTTGGATATCTTGAATGTCGAAGTGGATGGTGAAATGCATTGAGAGATGCAGATGGATTGGTCGACAATTTAGAATATTTGATTTTCCAAACTTGGGAGGATGAGCAATGATGGGTGGATATGGAGATTCAATTAGGACCAAATTCTTCATATACTTTGTAGGTTGCTCTTGAAGCTTTCTTTTGCATTTCTGGACATTTTTCATGGATGAACTTCCCTTTTTGATTTTTCCCCATAGTTTCTTTGACTAATGGAGTTTGATAGGGATAATTTTCTAGCTTTTTCTTTGGTATCCATTTGAATTTTTCTTGTCCATTTTGTTTTTCCAATTCTTTTGCTTCAATGACTTGTTCCTTTCTTTGATATAACTTTTTCTCTTGTTGTTGGTCCCACTTAGAGGGTGGAAAATGTGTGGATGACAATTCATGATACAGATGTTTGTAGTGTTGGTATCAATTTCATCATAAGGACTCTTCATGCTCCCCATGTTGGTATTTTCATTAAAGATAAAGTCGCCCCCAATATTATAGAGGTATCATTAATATGTTTAGATTCCTTAATTACTGAATAACCAAGACCTTGATGCTTAGGATTGTCAATAATCTGCACTGGTTCTAGGATACCATGTTCATGTAGGCCTAGTCCTTTTCCTTTATACTGCATTCTTTGGCAGATCTTGTTTGCAATAGGATATGATTTATCTTGGAAACAAGGTGCTAATCCTTCTTTGCTCTGATGTGGATCTTCAAAGGTGATAGCTTCTTTATCGGTAAGATAGCTTGCTCTGACAAAGGTAAGTGATCCAAGTGGATAATATACCGGTTCTTCATCGATATGTGGGATAGAGCTCCTGATTCATATCTTCGGCTTGATTTTGTGAAATATATGTGATTTGATGGTTCTTCAAAAGGTGTTGATGCTTCACAATCCATATAGGGGTATTCCTCATGATCTATTTCTAATACTCCTTCATAGGATGTTTTTTATTCACAATCCATGTAGAAGTCTTCTTCATGATCAGTTTCTGATATGTCCATGGATTCTATTATGCCTTGATCATGTGTAAAGATGTTAAGAGTAGGAGACTCTTGTTCATTGTTAATGAAGTTGGGAGTAAGAGAATCTTGTTCCTTGGTAATGATGTCAAGAGTATGAGACTCTTGTTTTACATGAATATCATCTTCATGTCCTTTAGGAGTAAACATCTCATGGGAAGATATAGGAGAGGGTGATATATGGATATGATCCTTGTTTGTGGAATCTTATGTGGATTGGAAGATACCCATTAAATCACTGTAGTATCTTGGAGATGAGGATCTTTGATCTTGGCTTTTATCGGAGTTATCTTCAGTATCAGATTGGAATAGACTTGTTAGATCTTGAGAAGACCTGGATCCTTGATCTTGAATGATTTCATAATTGCTTTTTATATGCTTTGGATCAAGTTCTTGACATGGGTCAATTTCAAAGGATGGATTGTTTGCAAATGGTTGTTGAATGTCTTCCTTAGGCATGGATATTGGTTTAAGATTCTCTTGATCTTCAAATGAATTTGGATCAAGTTTTGAATTAAGGATTTCTTCAATATCAACAACCATGAGGTCAAATGATGTCAATATGTCTTGGAAAGGACCATTGCTAGACTTTGGTGTAGGATTTTTGATGAGTCCTGTCATTAGATAGTTTTCTTATGTTTTTATGCAAGTTTATGGACATTCTCAAACATTTATCTTATACATATTCCTGCACTATGTTATCTTTTATGCTTATTATGCAACCTTGAACCTGATTTAAAGTATATGGAAATATGGTTATGATGTGATGGTTATCGCATAATTTATGTGTGGATATGTATGAATTGTAATGGATATCTGTGTTTAGTATGGTTTTTAGTATTGTGTGCATGTTTTATGAGCTAACCCTTTGCAAACTAGAGGAAGTAGACTACAACCCACAACAACTACAAGGTGTAGCCCGTAGCCAAAGAAGTTCCCAAATAGTAGAGCAAGGGAGGTTTTGAATTGTGTGATTACCACCAACTTTACTAGACATTAGTAGGGAATCTACATTTTTTACATCATTTTCGAGGATGGTGCTACTTTCAAAGATTGGTTTTTCTTATTTCCAAGCTAAGTTCCTAGTTTAGAATTTGTTTTCAATATTAGGACAATTAGGTTTTATCCCTTCAAATACCAAAATATTTCACTAACATTGTGCAGGAGCCGTCACTATACAAATTCATACCTATTATATGCAGAGGCAAAGAGATGATTTGGGAAGATTTCTCCCTTCAAACCAACAAGATAGAGAAGATGTTGGTGACCACAGTGCTTAGAGTGAGGGTATTTCTGAAGAAGAACTTCCCCTTTCCCCAACATCTACAACAAACATAGAGGTGACCTTCTAAACCATGGTTGATGCAGCAGTGGATGATCCACTAGAACATGTGACTTTTGAATTTCTAATTACCAACCAAGAGAGGGCTATTATCTTGAAGAATATACCTCCTTCAACATTGTCAGTCTTCTATGGTTTGGTAACTGAGGATCCAGAAACATTCTTGTTTGATTTTGATGTTCTATGGGAGCTATGACTATATAACTAATGCTCATAGGCTCAAGTTATTTCTTTCAACTTTGAAGGATGATGCCATGAGATGGTTTATGGGGATGGGTAGAGATGTTGTTCCAGATTGGAACACCATGAAAACAAAATTATTGGAAAAATACCAAGACTATGGTAGAGGAGTTGAAAGGAGAAGAGATGGAATTTTTAGAATGACTCAGAAAGAGGATGAACCATTAGAGGATTATGAAGAAAGGTTCCAATTCTACTTGAAGAAAAACCCACATAATAGACTTGTAGAGAAGGGGGATTCTCTACTCACGAGTTCTCTTCATGCAGAGAGCTTCACGGGGTGAACTGCCCTAAACTACCTCAAGGAATAGTGCGATAGTTTTGGAATTAGAAAGAGAAGGCCACAAATATTTTTTGGATATACTGACAAGCTCTCAACCAAAGGAAAATAGTGTGGGATAAGGATGACAACACAATGCAATGGCATCTTAGAGGTGTGCTGGCATCTCATACGGACCAGAAAGTGAGAATGTCACATAAAATAGCTAAATGACTACTAGCAATTTGATTGTTAAGAACTACAAAATGCAATAAAGAAATAGAATGTAATAGAACTTAAATAAAGTGAAATAAAAATTATAAAGTAAGAGAATAAGAGATAAAATTCTCACAACAATCCAAGTAATAAGCATCCAGCACATGAATGTATTCAATACCTGCATGTGTAAGATTTGGAGAAATTGTTGGGGCTGTATAGGGGTTTGCCTAAGTCAAACCCCCATTTTGGTGTTCCCACCTCCACGGTCGTCAGATAGATAAAGAGAAATAGAGTATGCAAGTGTGATGTGATAAAAGAAAACCCCGCTCAAGGAGGAGAACCCGTATCACAAAATGTAGGTGATAAAAGCAATCCCCGCTTGAGGAGGAAAACCCATATCACGAAGTAAGGATGCAATAGATAGGGGATATGGAATCCTAGGATTCTCACACACATGAGATAAGGGAGTTAGATCTACTAGATACAAGGGAGGAAAAAGTATTTGCAAGAGCCAAGAGTGTGTTGCCAAGAGGTGCAATGAGAGCTTGAGAGTGCTTAAGGCTGTTGTAGCAAGCTATGCGAAGCTATGCAAACAAAATAAAAAGAGAAAAATGCTAGAATCAAGGCTAGAGAGAAGATAGAGTTGAGCTAGAAGTGAAAATGAATTGAAAAGATAGATTTTAAGGAGAGAAGAGAAGCAAAAAGAAGCTTCTTGGGCGGTTACAAGGCATCCTGAGCTATTACCACCGACAAAAGCAGATGACAAGTGACAAACATGCACAAAAATGGTCGTTTGAATGTTGAAACATCATAGGATGTTAGCACAGTGTGTAGATGTCCACATGACATGCTAGTGTCTAGATTCATCACACTACAAAACAACATGAAAAAGAAAAGTACAAGGTTGGATGCAAAGTTGACACGCGAAGATAGCTACTGAAAAGGGGTGTTGAGCATCCTGAGAGGGGAAAAAGGCTGATGTAGGGGCTAAAATGAGCCTACACAAGTTCTAGGGGAGTGGAAACTAAAGTGGATACAAGAATGTATGTGAAATTGTAAGGGGTGCAATTTTAGGACATTACGTTTTTCCCCCACTTTAGTGGGCATATGAATCTACACTAATATGCACGCTAAAGGAAATCTACTAAACATAAATAACATCATTATACCAAAAGGATATTGTAGAGTAAGCAGATAACTCTTCAAACCAAAGATGCATGCCCCCATGCTGAAGACCTACAAAAAAAATGCATTAGACAAGAAAAACCTACACAACACAACAATGTTAGAACATAAAAACACATACACACAAAAAAAAATAAAGGATTTGAGTTAGCAAAGTGAAAGGGACCTTGACGTAAAAGGTTGTCTCAATACTATGCGTCATCCCCAAATTAAAAATAATAACCCATAGAAGAATTCTTAAACGAAGAGAAGAATGTAAGGATTTATTGCTTCAAGAGAAGAATGCATACAAAATATAGGGAAGCAACCAATATCGAAGAGAGAAAGAGCATATACTCAAGATGAAGAAGCTATAGACCTTCGATCTGGTATATAGAAAAGAGAAGAGAAGAGAGAAAATAATTTAAGAGGGAGAAGCTAGAAAGGAATGGAAATTCGAAGAGAGATGGCTCCACAGGTACTCTCCCCTGAGGAGGTTTGAACAAAGTCCACCAAAGTCCCATGGACCAACGATGGACAAGTATTGTAGGATGAAAGCACCTCACAAGCCCACAGACCCACGAGGAGGCAACCCCAAAGATCTCTCACATGAAGGAAGCCCCGTGAAGTAAGTGTCTTACAGGCATGCAGACTTGATAGAAGGCAACCTCCAAGATCTCTCACATGGAGGAAGCCCAGAGGTATAAGTACCTTACAGGCTCGTAGACCTGCACGGAGGCATCCCCCAAGATCTCTCACATTGAGGAAACCCAAAGAAGTATAAGCGTCTTACAGGCTCACAGACTTGCAAGGAGGTGTCCCCCAAAATCTCACATGGAGGAAACCCAGAGAAGGGGACTCTACAGAGTCGTATTGGAAAGTGGCTTTACCAATGTACCTGCAAAGCAACATGTTTACCCATAGATAAAGCATGTATGAAAAAAAAGCGACCATGCAGGAAATCAAGTGGATAGTCACATAGACCATTGGAAAGTTGGAATGCTTTCAAAGGGGTCCCTCAGGAACCCTTCAAAAGAAGAGGGGTCCACTCAAGGGACACTTCAATTGAAAGATAGAGAGAAGGAAGGGGGTCCTTAGAAGGACACACATCTCTAGAACAAGTTATCACTGCCCCCAACATACAGGGGAGGAGAACCATGTAATACAGGATAGGGGTAGACCTTGATATCACTTGTCATATGAAGAAGAGGCAGGTGCATCAACAAATAAATGAGTAATGGCGCCTGAATCATGAAGTTGTTGTATTTTATCCTTCAAGGCCTAACATTCACTAGTAGAATGGCCAAGCACTCGATGGTATGCACAGAAAGAATGTTTTTCTTTATCTTGTGTGGACAGATTTTGGCACCCTAATGCTCTCACATTTCTAGGGTTTTTCACCTAAAAGGAGAGAGATGGGCCAAAATGGGCAATGTCCTCATTCAAGATCAATGTAAGGAGGAATGTCATATGTCTAATTTATGATGTCTAAGTGCAATAAACTAAAATAAATATGACTTATTGATGCTAGATCTAAGAAATGTGAAGTGCTGGAAAACACAGTGTGATATGCAAAAATACCTAAGAATGCAAGTAAATGATGAAATAATTGAAAAAAATTGGAGAGGTGCACCTAGAATTTGAAATCTAATGTGGAGAGATTTTGGAATCCTAAAAAATTGATTGAAAATGTTGATTGGGACACTTACGCCAGGTTAGGCGACTTAGTCCCAGTTTTAGGGAAAACCACTCAAAAACCCGTTTCGGCCAAATGGGTATCCAAATCTGCAAAAACCTCTAAAAAATAGGTCCAATGGGACTAAGTTGCCACTGTTGGCGACTTAGTCCACTTCTGAATTTCTAAAAATTCAAAAGTGGAAATGGAAGCCCTAGGTCTGCACTTTGGTTCCCTGTAGGTGTCCGCTTCTGAAAGTTTGATTTTTGGGCTTTAAGGTGACTTTTAGTTGATATTTTGGCTTGATCAACAAGGAGATGTCTTCAATAATTTTTCAACCTAATCTTCAATGATCTCCAAACCCTCAAAGTGCCTAAATTTGCAAACGCACAATGAAAGAGAAAGAAATGATGAATGTTAGGGCATGGGGGTTTGCCTTGTTCAAACCCCCTTTTAGGTAATTAAAACAAATGAAGAAAGAATGTAATAAAGAATGAAAAAATGGATTTAATACCTTTCCATGATGATTAATCTTTATTTTTTGCAGCAATAGTTGAAGAATCTTCCCTTGAATGTCTTAGGAAGCTATCTTAATGACTTGCAATGATAAAACCCTAGCTTGCTTGACTTGAGAACATGATTAATGATGGATGAATGATGATGAGTTATGAATTTCATGTCAAATGAGAGGGAAAACCTTATATTTATACACAATTATGCCCTAATTCCCGAAAATACCTCATCACAGGCCGACCTTAGGTCTTAAGGAATAAAAAATCGAAAGAAATTTAAATTTATTTTGACTTTTGAGCCAAATGGGACTAAGTCGCCACCAATGGCAACTTAGTCCACTTGGGAATTTTTAAGTGGATGTCGGGAATTGTGATATTTTAAATAATTTTTATCAGGTTCTTCTTCAATAAGACACTTAATTAAGGCCTGTAAGTGTATAAAGGGGCCATTTAAAGCATAAGAAAGGTGTAAATATTGATGACAAGCCTAAGGAAGTGTGAAAGTTTGTTACAAGACTTTACAACACTTTGAAATAGGTCTTGGTAAGGTTATTTAGGTGAATTATGATATTATGGTCTTAGAAAAGTGTGAAGATGTGCTACAACACCTTACAACACCTTTACAAGACATCAATAAATGCATTTTATTCAATTTGCAAGGGCCCAAGAACTAATGTGGATGTGTAAACACCTCACAACACTAAATAAAGGTCTCATTAAGTCCATTTTATCATCAATTGTTCCCATATCAAGCAAAGTATACACTTTTTGGTGACACATCTTGTTCATGAGATTTCTTGTGTAGAGGTGGAGGAAGAGTAATTAAGCGAGATTTTAGAAGCCAAAAAAAAATACGCTCTTGCTTAGATAGAGGATGAGGAGCAAGAAGCAAACCTTTCTCTTATGGAGAAAGACTCGACTGCTCACAAGAAGACACAAAGATAGAAGACAATAGACGATGAATCTTTTCAACATAACGAGGTTGAGAAGAATTCACATCACTCAACCATGGATTTTGTTTAGATTGTTCATTCGAGCAACCAAGCCCCAAATTACACTTACGGGGTGTGAATTCTATAGGGACCTGAATGCCTTGTTCGTTACACCCATAACCATAATTAGAGACAATCTTAAAGCCAAGGCCATAATGTGTTTGAAAATCTTGAGAACGAGGAGGATCTTCATTGAGAGCATCGTTCCAGCAATGGGGATTATGCTCCTCTATGGGATCGCCATCATCTTCTTTTAATAGGAGTGCCAACATTATCCTCTTTAGCAGAAGCGCAATCATTTTCCTTAGAAGGAGGATCAACACTATGAACATTACAATTTATGCTCACACTATCCCGTGATACAAGAGAATAATCATCTTTGATAGCAGGTGTGGATGATGTTATTAGAAGGTTTGAGTGGATTGGGTTGACTTTATATTCCCCAATGTAGGGTTCTGTAAAGTGTAAAGAACCCCAATCATCACCAAGACATGCATTGTTTTGAGGAGTAGACTTAAGATTTCTTGCTTCAAAAGGATCTTCTTCAGGGACATCTATCTCGAGAGTGTCCTTTACTACTGGAGTAAACATCAACACATTGGAAGACATTGAAGGAATAAGAGTAGGCACAACTGAAACTTGACCAACAACTACCATTTCACATAAGTGGATATCCTTAGGGTTAGCCTTGACTGTGACTACTCAGTTGTTACATATGAACTTAATATATTTATGCAAGGTAGATGGTATTGCACCCATTGCATGAATCCACGGTCTACCAAGAAGAAGGTTATTTGGTAATTTTTCTGACATAACATATACAAGGGTAGGTACAGTAATGGGTCCCAACCTCAAAGGTAAGACTATCATGCCTAGGGCTTGTTGACCGACATTATCAAACCCACAAATGGCAATAGAAGAAGCATTAAGAGAAGATGAATCAATATTAATCTTAGACAATAGATCAATGCTACATACATTGAGCATTGAAAAAAATTCAACGAGAGTATGTCTAATGCCAATATTATTACTGTCGATTATAATCATTAGAGGGTTCGCTTGCTTCTGTACTTCTGATGACAAGAGTTCCTATAGATAAAATGTAATATTTTTTGAATTTGTACACAAATATGAGCTATCAACGCATTAACATCCATCGCCTTAGTGGAAGAAGTAAAGAGGATCTTTTGCAAGGATTCTTGAAGCATACCTTGATAAACCAAAGCAGAATAAAGCAAGTCCCACAGTGAGATCTTAGCCAAAGTAACTTGGATTTGCTCAACAAGATCGTAATCACTAGGTGCTTTAGTTGTAGGTTTAGGAGCTTGAGGAAGGCTTGGTTTTTTATTCATTCTATTCTTATAAGTATGGGCTACCGCTCTATTAGAGGGTGCCATAGAAAGATTAGGAGAGTCACTATCAAATGGAAAACCATTAATAGAAAAAATCCTTTTAGGAGAAGGACTAGCTGGAGTTAGGTAAATGATTGGTCTCTTAGGCCTTTGAGGGGCAGTAGAGACATAGATTACATTTACAGAATCATCACAAGTAGTAGAATTATTTGAAGACATATTCTCAACATTGATCGAAATAGGATTAAATTTGGAAGGAGATTCATCATTCACAAATGCATCATCTCCAAAAGAGAGTGCATTGGAATGAATAGAAGGTAGAGTAATGTTAAGGAAAGTATCAATGATTTCATCTTCTTGCAACAAAATATCCTCTGACGCAAGAGTAATTTCATGAGAAGGATCAAAGATGTTGAGTGACATGGGTAAAAACAAGTCACCATCACATGCATGGAATGGAACATTATTAACATTTTGAATATAATTAGATATTGAACTAATAAAAGAAGATATTAAATTCATTTTGGGGACAAAACTAAGAAAATCTGAAAATCCAAATTTTTTAGATTTTTTTTGATATTTTCTAGGTTCTAGTAATTTGCATTTTCAGAGGTCTTTGGAGTGAAATTTTGGGTTGAAACTTTCGTCGGTCCCAAAAATTTGGCTACTAAAGGCATTGTATTTTGGGGACTAAATTAGTCCTCTTGGAGATCTTTCCAACGGTGCAAACAGTTCTGAATTCCGAGCATCGAGTAAAAAGTTATGACCCCACCAAGTAGGGGTAAATAAATTACTAGTTTTTTGAAAAATACTTCTCTTCACGTCGGGTTCACCAAAATGTATCTCGAAGGGGGATTCACTACTCACGAGTTCTCTTCATTCAGAGATCCTTACGGGGAAAATTTCCCTAAACTACCTCAAGGAACAACGTGAGAGTTCTGGAATCAGAAAGAGCAGGTCACAAAGATTTTCTGGATAGACTGACAAGCTCTTGGCCAAAGGATGACAGTGCAATGCACTGGCATCTCATGTGGACCAAAAAGTGAGAATGTCATAGAAAATAGCTAAATGACTACTAGCAATCTGATTGTTAAGAACTTACAAAATGCGATAAAGAAATGGAATGTAATAGAACTTAAATAAAGTGAAATAGAAATGATAAAGTGAGAGAATAAGAGAGAAACTTCTCACAACAATCCAAGTAATGAAGCCTCCAACACGTGAATGTCTTCAATACCTGCATGCGTAAGATCTAGAGAAATTCTTGGGGTTGTATAGGGTTTTTCCTCATTCAAACCCTCGTTTTGGTGTTCCCACCTCCACGAACAACCAGATAGATAAAGAGAAATAGAGTATGCAAGTTTGATGTGATAAAAGCAAACCCCGCTCGAGGAGGAGAACCCATATCACAAAATGTAGGTGATAAAAGCAATCCCTGCTCGAGGAGGAAAACCCGTATCACAAAGTAAGGATGCAATAGATAGGGCATATGGAATCCCAGGATGCTCACAAGCATGAGATAAGGGATCTAGAGCTACTAGAGCCAAGGGAGGAAAAAGCAGCTACAAGAGCCAAGAGTGTGTTGCCAAGAGGTGCAATGAGAGCTTGAGAGTGCTTAAGTGTACTGTAGCAAGCTATGTGAAGTTGTGCAAACAAAATAACAAGAGAGAAATGTTAGAATCAAGGCTAGAAAGAGGCTAGAGGTGAAGCTAGAAGTGAAAATGAATTGAAAATATGGCTTTTAAGGATAGAAGAGAAGCAAAAAGAAGCTTCCCAGGCAGTTACAAGGAATCTCGAGCCATTACCACCGACAAAAGTGGATGACAAGTGGAAAACATGCACGAAAAATGGTTGTTTGAACATTGAAACATCACAGGACGTTAGTGTGGCACACAGAAATTCACATGGCGTGCTAGTATCCAAACACATCATGCTACAAATGACATGAACGAGAAAAGTACAAGGTTGGATGCAAAGTTGACGCACGAAGATAGTTGTTGAAAAGGGGTGTTGAGCATCCTGAGAGGGGAAAAAGGCTGATGCAAGGGCTAAAATGAGCCTACAAAAGTTCTAGGGGAGTGGACACCAAAGTGGATACAAGAATGTATGTGAAATTGCAAGGGGTGCAATTTTACGACATTACAAGACTCTCAGAAGAATCCCTGAAGCTTGTGTTTTTAAGAGGAGTCAATGATGATTGCATGGATTCCCTCAATCTTATTGGGGTAGGGGATGTGTCTTAGTTACCCTTTGAAGATATTTGAAAATTTTGCAGAAACTACTCAAGGACCTTTACCAAAAGTTCAAGGGGGAAAGAACATCTACCTTTGGCAAGACATCTAATGGGGTTTCAAGAGTTGATTTAAGTAACCTACTATAGAACATGAAGGAAGATATAATAAGTTATCTATCTACTTAGTTGGACACTCTACATGCACAAGAAAAAGTAGGAGGAAGTTGAAGCAATACTTACTGAATACTACCCCAATTGTAGACAAATAAAAGCCAACTCCAAGTGTAAAAGGGTGGCAAGTATTACAAAAGACAAATCAAAGAAACCAAATTTTTAACCACTGGAAGGTGAAGATGGATAGTTGTTCTACATTGCATAAAGAAGTCCATGGAAACCAAGACAAGTTATGCCACAAGACCCTCTAAATTTCAATACATCATTTCCAATTGGTAATCAGGATTTCACTAGTTGGAATTCTTAGTCTTGGCCAAATAACCAAAACCAATGGTAAAACCCTCAGCAACGGAAAAACCCTCAGAAAAATTGGAACCAATAGCAACCAAATGTATGACCACAACAAAATTTTGAAGGTTCCAATTATAACCCTCAATGGCCAGTGCACCAAATTCAGTGGCAACCACAATGGCAAAAGGGCCAATAGTGGCAGTACCAAAATGTGAATGCTAACAACCTTTGTTTCCTTCTCAACCACAACAACAAGCCATCATTCCCAATCCATCAAACCCAACATCTCAACCACCAAGAGCACCACAATTACCTATCCAACCTGCACCTAACCCCAATAACAGGCTTGTCCAACAAACATATACTAACAAGGCTATATAACACCCCACTTATGGGGTTAAGGTGAGTGATGTCCACCTCAGGTCAGGGAAAACACTAGATGGACCTTCATCCCCTCAAATCACTAAGATGGTAGATGAGGAAATCACAACTGAAGCTAAGTTAGATAATTCACCTTTGGAGCCTGGGTCAAATCAGGTAAACCAGACTATTTCAAGTCTAGAGCCTCCTTTCCCTGAGCATTTAGCCATTCCAAGACATCATACCCAAGTTGAGATAGACCTATTGGGGTAGATTAAGGATTTTAGTATCAAATTCCCCCTCATTCAAGCTATCAAGGACATCCTAATCTATACCAAGACAGTAAGAGACCTTTTTCTTAAGAAACCAAGGAGAAAAAGGAAGGACCCTCAGACAGTTCATGTCCTAGGGAACCTTGTTGATATTATACTAGGGAATATAACTGTCCATAAATACACATACCCTAGAAGTCCATTAGTGGATGTTAAGATAAATGAGACCCTTGTCAAGAACACCTTGATTAACTCAGGGGAAAACATTAATGTCCTAACTAAGGAGACAATGTAGCTACTTCAGCTAGCTAACCTTAGACCTACACCAACTATTTTATAGTTGGTAGATAGGTCAAAAATGAAACCTGAGGGGATCTTTGAGGACTTATTCATAGCATTAGATTCATTAGAGTATCCTAAATATTTCACAGTCTTGCACCCAAAGGTCAACCTTGCAGGATATCCACTTATTTTAGGAAAACCATGGTTAGCAACAGTTGATGCATTCATAGGTTGTAGGTTTGGGAACATGATAATATCAAATGGTATTGTGACCAAGAAATTGGTTCTATATCCACCAACCCAACCTCATGAAAATTTAGAGCAGACTATATGGCCTAGCTTGGATGAAGAAAAACACTATTCCCAAAAACTCACATGACTATTGAATGCAACCCCTTGTTGGTAAACCAAGATTAGGATGACTTAATTGGCCACATCATATAGAATAACTATGGTAGGAACCCGCAACAACAAGACTACCTTTCATGTCTATAGGACCACTGCAGAATATTATACATGCAAATTCATCAGAAGAAATATCCCAGCTGTTCCATTCTCTTTTTCCACAATAGTGTGTCCCCAACATTAGTGGACTTGACCTTTCATCTATGCAATTAGAATCCAAAACATTGAAAATCATGTCAAAAAAAATGTTGAACATCAACAATGGACTAATTGAGGAACAATAGAATTCCCTGAATAATGTGATGTAGGCACAACATCCTTTGCATGGGACTACCATGACATGAAAGGGAATTATCCAAAAATATATATGCATATGATCTAGATAAATAATGGTTTCAAGCCAATTAGACAACCCCAAAGGAGAATGAACCCTGCCTTAAGAGAAATAGTTAAGACTATGCTACAAAAATTACTTGATGTAGGCTTCATTTACCCTATTTCTGACAGTCAATGGGTTTCACCATTAGTTATTGTCCCTAAGAAAGGAGGGAAATAGAGGGTATGTGTGGACTATAGGGAGCTAAACACATCCACTAGGAAGGATCACTTCCCACTACCTTTCATTGACCAAGTGTTTGATTCCCTAGCAAGTAAAAACTACTTCTCCTTCCTAGATGGATTTAGTGGCTATAACCAAATAAAGATAACTCTAGAGGACCAGGATAAAACTAAATTTAAATTCCCTTAGGGTACTATTGTGTGGTCTCACAACACACCCCATTTTTCTCCTTGGAAAGATGTGGAACCCTTTTTTCTGTTTCCTTTCTTTTCTTCCCTTTGCTTTTGCTTGCTTTGGTGTGTTGCTTTTAGAGAAAATGGTAAAATGCAAGTTCTACTTCGGCCTGCCTAGTTATTACTTAAATTCTTATTCCTTCTTCGATTCAGGATGTCGCAATTTTTTTTATTAGGTTTTATCAATTTACCAAACCATGGAGTCTCAAAGTTGATGTAGTTGTGTCAAGGATACTGTATCTTTGGTTGGTCCTAAGTTTCCTGCTCGGTGGATGAGTCATCTCGGTGCATGTGAGTCATTTTCTTCATCGGTTGTTTCCATAGTTTCTTTTTTGTTTCTTTAGCCAGAGGTTAGAAACTGGAGGTTCCATTGCAAACATGTTCGAATCATTTTTTGGTCCTGCTCGAACCCAGAACCCGGTTCTCAATTCCTCTCTTTGCACCTAGTTCCCATGAACCCGATGGGTAAATGTCTTGGTTCTCGGTAATCTTTCTAAGGTCTGAAATTGGATGATTCAAATCTTGTGATCATCAACGATCACGTATTTCAAAAGGCCTTTGCCTCGTAAGAATCAAGGTGCCACACAAGAGTGCCACGTAAGTTTCGGCTTCGTCTTCTTCTCTAGTGGTGGGTCTATGTAGAAACCAAGGTGTTCATGGTTTGAACCCTAATCTTCCATGATTGCACCTTATTCAAGAAAATTAATGCATTGTAACAGGTCATTAATTAAGGTGGAAAACTGCACACGTACTTGGCACCACCTCGAGCATGCAGTTACTTTTATAATGCTTTACCTTGCGCCATACTGCTAATTTGCAAGGACATTGAAAGATCAAGACTCATATTGCAGTGCGCAAAGAAAGGTGTGTAAAAGTACAAAGTTGTGTTGCACTTTCAACCAACTTATTAACACGAGTGAATTTTAGTATTTATAACTAAAAACTAATTTTGGTCAAACATATGATCTAGTAAGATTCATTCTAGATAATTTAAATATGTCCACAACTTTTCCAACTAAAATTGTTGGCTAGATGCATATGCAGAACCATTTTGAGGCCAATTTACTAAAAAAAATGAAATTATTTGAAAAAATTAATGTTTCAACAACTCCTAATCATATAAATTGTATATACATTTGGGCTCCTCACATCTCCTCAGATGAACTCGGTAGATGTGAGAATAAAGGCTAGAACTTACCTGAGTGCCAAAGAACATAATAGGGAAATTATGAACAAACAATGGTGCCAAGAGAAAATTACAAAGCAAACGAAGCCAATTCTAAGATCTATGTTCAACCCAGATGTTCAATATGTTATAACCATGTTAAGTAGGATAGTCGGACTTAGGGATGCTAGTAAATTGAACCATGGATGTTTGTAATTATAGCCAAATTAATCAAAGGCCTTAAATAGATGCATTGGGAAAGTTTTCTCAATGACATGCTACATGATCAGATGAAGGAATTCCCACAATTAGGATGGTTTTATATGTCCTCATATGTGATCTATTCTTGAGTCATAAGGGAAAATAAACAAGGGTTGAATAGAGTTGGTACCCTGGGTAGAGAACCAGGAAATAGTCTAATATATGCTCATTTACCCCAAATTACTATTCATGAATACAAGGAGCATTATTAGAGAGTTAATTATGTTTTTTCCATAAAGCTGGTAAGAATCATGGAGGGAAAGAAAACTAAATGGTTGTCTCTCGAAGAAAAAAATCTTATCAGGCAAGTTGGAGACTGGTACATTCAATTTCTTACTTTCACCTACAACAGGGTGGAAGGGTTTGAAGGATATCCTTTCATGTTGCCTAGGTACTTGATAGATAAATTGTTATTATTGGAATTGGTAAGACAGATGAAGTCGTCCCATGCTCTTTTCAACCTGGCACATAAAAGAAGTTCTATCAAATTTCCCATCATAATGGGGAATTATAAGTGCAATGCGGCTAAAGCGGCCGATTTGTGTGAAGAAGAATTAAAGATGTACAGATTGGAGTTTTCTACACTCCAAAGAATTAACTATGATCTAGAGGGGAATATTTCAAAGGGGATAGCCGGAAATCATGCCCATGTTCATCATTTAGAATACTTCTAGCTCAATTGTGATGATGAGCACAAAGTAAGGAAAATATCATATCAAAGATTGTCATTGCAATCCATGCAAATTCTTGGGCTTCATTACATTCTACATCAGTTGGATGAAGATGATGGAGACGTTTTAAATATGGTTTATAATTCAACCAAGGTTTATGATGAACCCATTCCAAATTCAAATTATGAAAATAGAGAAATAATGACCGTTGAGGAAATTTTTGAACAGGTTTTGGTGCAGACTCAATGATGGATTGATGAATTTTGTAGAAACTTGAGAAAATTTGAAGTCAAGTCCACATACTCGCTCAATATAAAGAAGAAACAGAGAGAAGAAGATGATTTCGAGTGTGAGGAGACCACTAAAAAGAAAAGAAAGGATAGCAAGGAAGATACAGTGGTGCATATTGAGGAGAGAACTCCTAATGCCCCAAGCCAGAGGGTTTCAATGGCGTCGGCTAGCCAACATAAAGAAACTAGACCAAATTAGGTCAAAGTGACGGTGAATCCTAAAGCGGCATATTCTTCCACAAAAGATGAAGATTCAACCTATGACTGATGAGGAGGTGAGAATGAAAATGAATACTCGTGCTTAGACAAGGTCTGTATCCCAGAGGTTTGCATCATTATTTACTTCTCCCCCTTCAATCAATATAGTTACAGTAAAGCAAACACTGGGAAAGACTCCTGTGGCCCTAGATGAAAGCTCTAAACTAAATGAAGATCAAATTAGGGAACAAATGGAGAAATTGGGTGCCATGATGGAATGATGAAAAGAGAAGAAATCTAAGGAGAATCCCATGGTACAACTAGTGGTGGAAGAAATGTAGAATGCAGGATCAATTCCTATAGATACTGAAGAAGAAGAATTTATAAGAGGAACACTCGCCCCAGAGGCAGGAAACCCTGAAAAACTTGTTGAAAAAGAAATATGGGAAACTGTAGGACATGTTCCCATTGATAATGTTGTTATTAGGGATATATTTAATTCCCAACTTCTGCTAGGGGAGAAGTGGAAATGATGTTGAACAACCATAGGTTTTTGAAGAGAAAGGAGAAGATTGGGTTGAAGTTGAAAATATAGAGCTTTCACAAACTTTGGATGGCAGGGTGATGAATAAAGATAATCTTGATGTAATAGGACATGAAGAAAGTGATTCCCCAGAGATTGATATTGAGCACATGGTTGGACAGGAAAATATAAGTCTTGGAAATGAAGAGACAGTGGTGAATATTGGTAATCCGGAATCCATGCCAATGAATACTAAAAATGTTCCCATCCGGGAGAATGTGACAGGCGGGGTTGAAAACACAAGAGAAGTTCCTGAGGGTACTAAAAAACAAGAAAAAATAAATGTTATAGAGGTAGAAAGTAATGAAGATGCACCTGATTGGCTGATCAGAGAATTGGATTCCCCATTGGAAGTAGAATTAGTACCTCTAGATCTCAAGAGCTTAATGCAGGAAGTGGAAACTCCTAAACCTAGGTGAAGAGAAAAAATGAAACATGTTATTCAAAAGAATACGGATGGAGGAAGAACACTCCATATAGCTACTCTGGTAGCATATAAAAGAAAACATGAAATAACACCTAAGGAGTACATAGTGACAAGTATCAATGTTGGACATTCCTCCCGAGGGCAAGAATTAGAAGAAATGAAGATGAATTTAGAGACAACTATCGCTAGGGTACAGAAAAGTAAACAAAAGAAAAGAGAGTTGGAAGAATGGATTGCCTGTCTAGAAAATTTTATAATATCATTAGCCCAATCTAGCCAAGCATAGGACGAATTTCCTTAGAATCTAGTACTCATGTCATATGATCAGGTGGATTCTATAGCAACACTTCGCCATAAAATGAGTGTGTTTGAAGAATGGATGGAGTACTTGGTAAGACATGGAGAAGAACTAATCATAGATGCAATTGGGAAATACAAGGAGGCATACCATTGGTGTCAGAAGTCTAAAATATTAGAAGGAGAATGTAGGTTCCGCCAAGAGAAAATTGATGTTGAAAGGAGAAATTTAAAGGCTCTCATTCAGACAGATGTTCAGTAATTGATAAGTGAAAAGATAATCACATAACAAGAGGTTTTGATTTGTGCAAAATGGAAGAAACATGTAAATTGGGAAGGTGAAACTTTAATACAATGTGTGGAAGAATTCGAGAAAGTCTCCGAGAAATGCAATATATTGATTGATAGAGATAAAAGTTTCATTGAAACACTAGCACGACATGATTGTGATCCCTGGACGATAGGACAGGATGGAAAGGAAGTAAAAGCTTTCAAGGAATGGCTTGAAAAAAGTAAATAAAGACGGGCTATTCAATCACTAAATCGGGAAGTCGATGAAGTTATACAATGCATGAATTTCATGGTCAAATATGAAATAGAGAAGATGCAGAGGAATGCAAATATCCTCTAGATATCAGAAAATTATGCCAAGCTCAAATATAGATGGAAGGTAATTCAAGGAATTTCAAAAGAGCGGATGCATCAGGTATTGGCTACCTTGCAAGAGTACCAATTGAAGAAAGGCGAAGAAGAGTTATCGGGCCCGAAGTCCGACTCAAGGAAATGAATGATCAAATATCAGATACCGGAAGAACACACAAGGATATGCTGTTGAAAGTGATTTTGCAGGTTGTTCCCGGTCCCGATGGAGGCGTGTTGTCCCAAAATTTGAAGAATACCAGTGGCCTTGTTTTGTACGGAGCGTTTAAGTACTGGAACTTGGAGTTGAAGATTAATGCTGATGAAGAGGTCAAAGCTTTGACTTTGTCTAGAAGATTCCAATGACAACTGGTGTCTGCCACATGCTATGCTTTGATTTGCTACTTATGATTCCTTTGATGGACCTAAGTTCAAAATTTTGGGGCCTTGTTCCTATAAAAGGCCATTTAATGATTTACTTTTATTTTCAAGTTCATAATTTGTAGATGTCGGAATAGCCAAAACTTCTTTAAGTTTTGTTCTTTTTTCCTATTTTTTGAATCATTTTGGATTAAAAACTTGTATGCACATAGAACTGATCAATATCAAAGCTAATTTGAAAGCTACCGATTGTTATGTTTTGTAGCTAGTTGTTTGTTTAGTTGGACAAGACTGTATGTTGTGTTGTTCAAGGGTGCATACAAAACCTACCCAATGTCCAAATTAAACCCCCTTCTTTAAAAGCTCACACCATTCTATGCCTAGCTGTAAAGCAATTTGGTGAAGTACAGAGTGGTTTGCTTTGATTTGGTTAATTCTTGGGGCATGTGTGGATAATACTTGGGAGCTCCTTTACTTTTCAAGTACTTTTGATGATTTATTTTAGATTAGATGTTTAAATTTCAGAAAATGCTCCAAAAAATAGATGAATGAATGGAAATTTTATTGTAAATCTTTTGTTTCCATTGTATTAGTGAATGTTTAAAGCTAAATCTACTTAAGTGATAGCAAATTTTTTTGAAATTCATGAAATATTATTGCATATTTGTTGATTTCATGAAATTTTTTGATGACCAGCCCAAAAATATTTTTCACCGAACCTTATGATTCCTTTTAGAACCAAAAATTACCGTTTACCCCTCGTGATTAACAACATTGTCACAATGAACCCTGATGTAAACCTAGTATGGTCAAGACCTGACTTAAATGATCCTTGGGATTAAACTAAGTCAACCTGAAGATTTAGGTTGTCCTAATTCAGTCTTTCAAGTAAAGATAGGTTCTCGTAGTCTGTTTGTGAGGATTTATCTACACTGTTGGTGTGCGACTAACATCGTGATCAACAGGAACTGGTGCTAGAAGGAAGGCCTTTTTTTGTTCTTTTGGTTTTGTTAAGGTTGAAGTTGGAGTCTTGTAGAGTCACTAGGTCTTAGTCTAGTTATCTTTGGGTAACTTTAGTCGATCTTAGTGGTCTAAAGTCATCCAGACCTCAAGGGTCAGGAAGTGAAAATGTGATACTACAAAATTTGACTGTTGTTATACCTACCTCACCCACAGTAATGACTTTCTTTAATGTAGAGTCACCAATCCAATTTGTTGTGTACAATGATCTCCTAAAAAATTCAGAAAAGTTGTGTCCTAAGTATTACCTTCACAAAGACGCAGAAAAACATATTAGTATCTTTAAGGATACATTTTTTAGAGCAAGGATACAACAAGAAGACATTTTATGTAGGTTGTTTCCATATACCTTAAGCGATGAAGTTTATCAATGGTACATCAACCTGCCTTGTAACTCAGTTAGATCATGGAAAGATATGGAAAGTCAATTTTTAGCTAGATTTAGAACATCGGTTGATCTTGCCTTGTTATATCACTAGTTTTCTCAAATAAAAAGGTTCGATGGTGAACCTATAACTGCTTTTAATGACAGGTTCCAAAAGGCTTATTCTAGGTTACAAGCACCTTATGTAGTGGATAATTTTTCTGCCATCATGGTTTATTATATGGCGATAGATCCTTTAGCTGTTATGTTTGTGAAATGAAGGGAAAATCCTCCCACTACTTTACTAGAAACCTATGTTGAAGCCATAAGTGTAAATTTAGAAATGAAACACCTCAGAAGTGGATTATCTACAAATGGCAGAAATGGATTGAATAGCTATCATGTTCTGAGTGTTAATGGAGTTCCGATAAATCATCCAATGACTCCTAATTCTTTCCCTTCAGTGGTCCAGAACGAGACATTTCCTTGAAATATTTTATTTGAACTAGGAAATAGTCAAGCTTTAGTCCCTCACCCTGGTCCAACTATTACAGAGCTGCATCCTAACGAAAATTCTTTCTTCTTGCAGACTCAAGAGAGTCAAAAGATCAAAAAATCCTGATGATAGTGAAGAAATTAAGGGAAATTATAGCTCAACTCAAAAGATTAACCACGAAAGTTACACAATTAAGAAATAAGAATTTTTACTCTCAGAGTAATAATTAAAGTTCGCAAAGTTAGGCATATAACACTCCTAGACCATCTAGACCTTGGAACACATGACCGAATAATGGAGGAATATCCACACTTTTAGATAACATTAGTTACTCTGATGATAGACCTACATCAAAGGTGAATTTAGTTGATCTTGTGATGAACAATTGGTGTAGAATCCACAACACAAACACTCATTCTGAAGTAAAAGAATGGTTGGGCGGGAGAGAGGATTTGAATTTCCTGGGTGGCAACGGGTGGCTAGTTCGAAAGATGTTGGTTCTAGACCAGGGGATGGCCCTTCTGGGGACACGACAAGCGAGAATGCAGATGAGGAAAAGGAGGGAGCAGTGTCTGAGGATTGAGGCCCAGAGAAAGGCGGGGATCTAGGTGGAAAGGTCGCATCTGAAGGTAAGTGTACCCCTAACTCTTCTTCGAAGGATGGGGCTTGTGGGTCCGGGTGCCTTGGAAATCAGGCTGAGGACAATCCTCTTAGGGATCATTCACAGGAGGATCCTAAGAAGAAGTGGGTTTCAATTTTCAGAACCAAGCCGGTTGGAAAATCCATTTTTCCCTTGATTAGTAATATCTCTTCCCCGAAAAGCGAGAAGTTTTCTATTCTGATTCCGGATCCTCTAATAGACCATAACGTATCTCTAATGGAGTCGTCACTGGTTGGCAAGTTTATGGGTCCATGACCAAATATTGAGGTGGTTAGGGACTTTGTGAAGAAGAGATGGAGAGTCAAAGGACAAGTAGAGGTTGCGGCTCTACTTAAAGGTTTCTTCTCTTTTTCTTTTTCTTGTGAAGAAGATAAATTTGCAGTTCTGTGTGGTGTCCCTTGGGTTATTGGCAAGTCATCTCTGGCTATTAGGAAGTGGTCTCCAAAAATGAACTTCTCGAATGCTGCCTTTGAGGTAGAACTAGTCTGGGTGCGTTTACCTGGGTTACCACTGGAGTTTTGGAATGAGGATGTGTTCAGAGGGATTGTCAGCTCCTTTGGGGAACTTTTATCCATTGATGCTATGACTTCATCCAGAAAGAGGCTAGTTTTTGCTAGAATGTGTGTGGGGGTTACGTAGTCCTCAGATCTCCCCTCATCGATTGAGATAGTTTCAAAACTTGGAAAATGGACTCAGAATGTAGAGTTCGAGACTCTACCCTTTGTGTTTTTTACTTGCAAAAAAGTTGGGCATTGGGCAAAGAAATGCCCAAATAATAAGCCTAAACCCAATGAGAAGGTGGCTCCTAAGGAGACTAAGATGTGGAAGGTTAAATTGGTGGAGAAGCCTCAGGAGGAAGAGAAAAGTGTTGATTTATTTAAGGACAAAAAGTTAGCAGAGAGTGTAATCTCAGCCCAGAAAAAAGGAAAGATGAGGACTCTTGCAAAGGATCTGGTAATTTTGAAAATCCTGAAAGTGAGATTAAAGGCCTTGAAAGAGCAGAGGTTGATTTGAGAACCAAGGCTTCCAAGGAGGAGGATGAAAGAGCAGAAGGAGGGATGGATGAAAAGTAGAATGAGATCCTGAATGTTATCCCAGATTCAGTAACTGATAGTTTGGAGGATACTTCCCGCTCACACCAGAGCTTGGATAGGGGGGCAGAGGTCTATGAGAGGTCATGGGAGTCTAACTCTCCTAGTCATGTTGAGCCACAAAGCTCTCTGGAGATAGTGAAATCTACATTTGGGAATTCAGTTGGTTCTCCCAAGGGGGGGAATGAGGGTAGCAATCCCCTGTTACATAGAGCTGCTGCAACAAATGATTTTATGGATGGGCAAGATTTTATGGGTTTAGAGGATCTAGATCTAGAAGAAGAAAACCTATACACGAAATTTGAGAAGAAGAAGAGTAAAAAGGGGAATAATACAATGGGGGTTTCTAAAAGAAATAGGGCCAAAGCGGATGTGGGAATGCCGAAAGGTTCAGGTAGAAAATCAACTAAATGGAATAGAGAGCAGGAGTGTATTCAAAACATTGCGGATGGAACTCAAAAAATCATCCTGGATTTATGTAGAAATCCATCTAAAAAATGAAAGTCATGTCATGGAATATTCGGGGACTAAACAGTTCCCATAAACAAGAAATTTTGCACAATTTTGCTAGAGACCATAAGCTGGGTATTCTTATCATTCAGGAGACTAAAATTTCCAAAGATCGTGTGGAGTTGATTAATATTTTTAAGAATGGTGGTGTACAAGGCTGTAGTTTGGATGGTGCCTCTGGGGGTTTGGTGACCTTTTGGAATCAGGACCGTATTCAAGGTACTCCAATTTTGGGAGATGCTAATCATGTGGCCACCAGATTTAAGCATATCAGAGATGACTTGTGTTGGATTTTGTCTAATATCTATGTGCCCAATTGTAAAACTGCTAGAAGTATTTTTTGGAAAAAACTTGAGTCTTTTAGGTCATGCTTTCTGAATGAGAATTGGGTCATTATGGGGGACTTTAATACACCCTTGCTGGAGTTTGAAAAATTTGGTGGATCTCAAATTTAGTTGGATAGTAAGTTGGATTTGATAAACTTTATCAACTCTCAATATTTGCATGATGTGGACCTCAAGGGGGCCACCTACACCTGGTCTAATAGGAGAGCATGGAACGATCTCATTCAAGTTAGGCTTGACAGGGCTTTAATTTCAGATAATTGGCTAAAGGACTACTGTTGTTCATTAAATGCTCTCTCCAGAATTGGCTCAGATCATTTCCCAATAAGTTCTATGGCTGAGTTTGTGTCAGGTAAGAGGAATTTTCCTTTTCGATTTGAGAAAATGTGGCTATCTCATCCTAAAATATTTAATTGCATTCATGAGTGGTGGAACATAAATGTTAGTGGTATTGCCATGTTTAGAGTGGCTAAGAAACTTGGTGAAGTTAAATCTAAGATCAGGACTTGGAACAAGGAAGTTTTTGGGGATATTTTTGATTCAAAAGCTTCCATTCAATAGGACTTAAGGGATATTCAGGACTGTATCCAAAGAGATGGTTATGTGGGAGATATCCTTCAAAAGGAAAGTGAAATACTCTCTAAATATCATAATATTATCTCGAAGGAAGATGATTACTAGAAACAGAGATCTAGATGTGCTTGGCTTGCTGCTATGGACAAGAACACCAAGTTTTTCCACTTGACTACCATGAAACACAGGGCCTCTAATCGTATTTCCTATATAATGAAAAATGGAGTCAAAATTGAGAAAGAGGAATAGATTAGAGGTGAAGCTATTCAGTTCTTTGTTGACCTTCTTTCTGCTGGAGAAGAGTTGAATGTGGATGCTCAAAATACTCATATTGAGGCCATTCCTAATGTCTTGGATGATCATCAAAATAAGCTCTTGACGACTATCTCGTCACAGGATGAGGTTAGGAAGGAAGTTTTTTATTTTGAAGGCAATAAGGCCCCTGGCCCAAACGGTTTCCCCATGTTCTTCTTCCAAGTGTTCTGGGAAATTGTTGTTGATGATATTACTAATGTTGTTAAAGAGTTTTTTGGGGCTAGGAAACTACTGAAAGAGCTTAATGCTACCTTCATTGTTCTTATACCTAAATTTCTTGGTGCTAACTCTTTTTATTCTTTCCATCCTACCAGTTTATGCAACTCTTTTTATAAGATTATTTCTAAAGTGATCACTTCTAGGTTGCTTGGGGTTCTTCCTATGCTGATCTCTCCTCAGTAGAGTGGCTTTTTTCTGGGAAGACATATTTTGGACTTAATAATTACGGTTCATGAGAATATCCACTCTATTGAAGTTTCGAAAAACCAAGGCTTCTTATTTAAACTGGACATGGCTAAGGCCTATGATAGGGTACACTGGAAATTTTTGATTAAAGTCTTACAAGCTTTTGGGTTTTCTGAAATATTTCTACAATTGATATGGGAATTGATTTCTACCACTAGCACCTCGGTGATTATAAATGGGTCTCCTTCCCGTTTCTTTAAAGTGTCAATAGGAGTCAGAAAAGGGGGTCCTGTCTCCCCGATTCTTTTCACCCTCATGGCTAAAAGTCTTGGGAGGCCCATGCATAAAAAAGTGATAGAAGGTAGCTTGAAAGGTTTAAAACCCTCTTTGGCAAATCTGGTCTGCTCACATCAACAGTTTGTGGACGATAGATGCTTATGGGAAGTGCTACTATTGGTGAAGCCCAGGCTTTAAAGAGTTGTCTTGTTCTTTATGAGGAGGGCTCGGGGCAAAAGATTAATAAGACAAAAAGTTCCCTCTATTTTTTCAATACCCCTGAGCACAGAGAGAGGAAAATTGCAAATATCCTGGGCTGTGGTTTTAATTCCATTCCTTCAACTTATTTGGGCCTTCCTTTAGGGTCCAAACCTCCAGACTCCTTTTGGATTGCTCTGGTTGATAGGTTCAATAGGAAATTAGCTGGTTGGAAAGGTGCCCTTTTGAGTCAAGCTGGTAAAGTTCTGTTACTTAAGGCTTCTCTTCAAAATTTTCCCATTTATGCTCTCAGTCTGTTCAAGATCCCGGCTAAGTTTGCTGAAATTATTGAAAAGATCCAGAAACGGTTCCTCTGGTCGGGGGTTGAGGAGAAGAAGAGGATTTCGTTGGTGGCTTGGGAGAGAGTATGTAGACCCAGGAAGTCTGGAGGCCTTGGTCTAAGAAATATCAGAGTGTTTAATAAAGCACTCGTGGCTAAGGAGGTGTGGAGAAATTTTGCGGACATTCGGGAATGGAATTCTATTTGGCATAGCAAATAATTGAGGGAGGTTGATTCCCTTCAAGATTTTCTCAACTCTCAGAACCTTCCCTCGGGTTCTTTACATGGAATAATACCATTAGAGCTACAGAATTGGCTGGCAAAGAAGCTCTTTGGAAGGTGGGCGTTGGGCAAAAAATTCGGTTCTGGGAAGACAAGTGGATTGGCAAGGAGTGTCTGTGCAATAATCCGATCTATAGTATTTATATGGAGGACTGCAAGTCTAGGTTTGGTTGGTTGGTTAGGGATTATTGGAGGAATAATCAGTGGGTTGAGATCTCTTCTATCAGTCAGGATCTTCAACCTCTGCAGGTCCTTCTTAATTCAATTAAGATCAACTCTCAAGGTAGGGATGACACTTTGATTTGGAAGCTATTGTCCTTTGGTACCTACTTTGTCTCTTCTGATGTGGCCTCTTGTTACTCTGGAATTGATGTCCATGCTTGGGATAAAGTTTGGGTAAACAACCTTATTCCGAAAGTTAATTTGTTTGTCTAGATCCTTCTTCAGAATAAGCAGTCGAATAATGATAATCTTTAGAAGAGGGGGTTCTCTTTTCCTAACAGGTGCTATTTGTGTTGTGTTGAGGCTGAGACCTCCTCACATCTGTTTCTCCTTTGTCTGTTTGCTTATGCCATATGGTGTAGGATTCTATGAATGTGGGATCTTATTTGGGTTTTTCCTGGAACTATTGTGGATTTTTATAACCAATGGAAGGCCCCCTCAAAGAATTGGGCCCTTAATCTGCTCTGGAACTATATCTTTCCTCACTTTTCCTGGGGTATCTGGAAAGAACACAATAATAGAATCTTCAGGGATGTTGTTGTCTCGGAGGAAGTGGTTTTTGGTAAGATCACTAGAGTTATGGTTGAAAATTTTAATCTTCTTAACAACAAGTTGAAAGGTAAAGGTAAGGTCATTATGCAGGAGTATGATTGTAGAATTGTGGGAGCCTAGAAGATTAATGTGGATATGTTTAATATGTCTAAAAGCATCAAGGATCCTAGAGATGGCATATTTTGGAGTCTTCCTCCCCCTGGCTAGGTCAAAATCAACTTTGATGGCATGGCCAAGGGAAATCCTGGGCCTGCCAAGAGTGGAGGGGTGATAAGGGATGAGAATGGTGCTTTCATTGCGGCTATTGCAGTTCCTTTAGGCACTCAGACCAACCATGTGGCTGAAGCCTCTAGTGTTTTCTATACCTTGATGTTGGCTAGCCAATTAAAGTATAAATATGTGTGGATTGAAGGGGATTGAACAATATTATCCAATGTCTAAAGGGCCGCTAGAAACCATCATGGCCAATACAAAATTGGATAGATCTCTATAAGGAAATTATTAATACCTTTGAGAAAAGTTATATTACACATTCCTATCGAGAAATAAACACGGTGGTGGACTTCTTCGCCAAAAAAGGTGTCAAAGCTCCGAAAAAGGTGATGTGGGAGGGGCAGGATGAGTTGGAGGCTGACGTTAAAGCCCTGATGACGTATGATCATGCTCACGGGAAGGTACAATTTCCCATTCCATTGAATGATGGCTGAGTGTCCTCCCCTGTAGTCTCGGGACTACGTTTTAATGATTATTTTGAGTTGGTCGAGGGGTAATTACCTCATCCCCCGGTTGCATGTGATTATTACCGCATGCTTTCTGGGCATTTTAGGAGTTTGTTTCTATAGGGTTCTGGACTATTCTATTCCTGCTGGTGAAACGATGGGTGGCGAAAGTCGCAGAGTGGAGCCGATAAGCAGTGCACAGTTGAAGAGCAATCCAAAGCTATGGAAGAAGCTGGAGAATGGTGGAATTACTATTTTTATTGAAAAGCTCCATGGCTGGGACTCGAAGGTAACTAGGGTTTTTGAGAAGGATTGGAAAAATGGTGAAATAAACCTGTTTGGCAGACAAGTTGTTATCAATGAACAGCTGATTGCTGAGGTTACTGGCCTCTTGATGGAGGGCATAAAATTCTATAGGGACAGGAAGCAATCTGATGAAGCGGTCAACAAGTTCCCCAAGTCAGAAGCTGAGAAGGTGGAGTTACGTAGGACCTCCAAAAGCTAATACGACACAGACACAATTGTTTCACATTGGAGGAGGGCTTTGAATGTGTTGATGGAGTATGTCACTTTGGACGACCATTATACTAAAGTTTTTGGGTCACTTCGTTCTGCTAAATCATTTCAAGCACCATGTCAGGATTTCTTTTCCTTTTTATCTGGCTTCTTCTTTGAATACCAGTCTGAAAAACCATAGACAAAACCCCATTAGGTATTCTATTCTTCATGAAGGTCTACTTGTCCTTATTTACGATCATTTCAAAGCCATGTCGGCTCTGCCTCACCAGCCTCTTTCGCCTAAGGTTAGGGTTGACGACAAGGACAAGGGTAAACCTAGGGATTCTACCCTGAAAAAGGGCAAGAGAAAAATATCGGAGGACCCCTCCTATGATGTGAATGAAGAGGAGTCGCAGTTGAAATCATTGTCTGAGTATTCTAGCCATCCTACGACTGATAGAGAAGAGAGACCTCGCTTCCCTATGGACCTCAAGGTAGGGGATCATTATTTTAAGGAGGAACGGGAATTTCCAACTGATGTGCTTGCAATTTCCCATAATGGGGCGGTAGATAACTTTAGGCTTATGAGATGGGTTTTCTTTGAAATTAAAGAAATTAAGTTAAATCAAAGAGCCATGAATAGAAAACTGGAGAAAGCCAATGATGACAATAACAAAGGCAGTGGAAGTGGTCGGGCTACTGATTTATGGACGGAAGAGGAGAAGAAGTATATGGTTGAATGCCTCAAGAAAACGGTGGAGGAATTACAGGATTTCAAAGGCAATCATGATGGCAAGCAGGCGGACATGGAGGAGCAGTTGAGGAACATTAAAAGCTCTCTCCACAAAGTGCTTATTATGAACCACAAAATTTTAAAACCCACTGCACAGACCATGAATACCATGGTGGAAAACCTGGATAAAGCCTATCAGGTAAAAACTATTGTGTTTCTAGACCTAGACAATGAGGATGGGCAGTCGGATAGTGGGGGGCCGAGTAACAGGACTAGAGCAAACTTGAAAAGGAAGGAAGACCAAGCGTTAGTCAACATCCAGGAGATCAAGAAGTCTGCTCTCAATATGAACAGTCTGGAGCAGGAAGCGGCATAGATCCTTTAGAACTTGGCCTAGAGGCTGGTTGTCTTGTGGCTTTTTGTCAGTTTTTTGTCATTACTACCCTGGTGATATTGTGTGTTCCTCTTTGTGGGTGGTGTCCTATTTTTTTTCTGTGCTTTGTTAATGTTTTATCTTACGCTATTCTTTTGTTAAGGGTTTCAGGATCCCTCTAAAACCTGTTTGTTCCTTAATCAAAAACACTCATTCTGAAGTGGACTGTCTACAGTTTTAAATCACCTTAGATATGATTCCACTTTGGTTCTTGAAAGCTACAAATGTGTCGAGTCACATGCTATTGTCATGAGTCATACTTGTGAGAATGAAGGAGATAGTTCAACCATGACTTTAGAAACTTACATGTTTCCTTATCAAGATGAAAATGAACCTCAGGACAAAGCTGATGAAATTCACGCCTTTCAACAATATTCGAAAGGACATACTTATGACCTGAGGAGTAACACAAATGGTGGAAGTAAATTCAAAGGCCCGTTGACTACGTCAATCCTGCCAAATAACTTCAATACTCCAGGGTTACCCAAAGTAACCCCTCAATATAACTCATAAAATGTTTCACAAAGTGAAAAAGTAGATTCCACGAATCAAAACAATTTGACTAATTATTTAGCGGAAGAGATAAAAAAGGTAAAAATTAACCTCTTTGTCAGAATTACTCAAAACACCTATGATTAAGAAAGCTTTCTTGAATACTTTAAATGATTTTCCAAAAAAAAGAAAATTTAAAGAGTCTCAAGCCAAGGATAACTCCATTAAGGAAAAAGATTAAAAAACTATTCCTATGGTGGATGCACAAGTAGCCTTTTATAAAGGAAAAATAGAGTCCTCACCATTTTTGCTCACATTGAGAATATTTGGTAAAAATCTCCATAATTGTTTAGTCAATTCTGGAGCATCTACTAATGTGATTCCTTTGTCCATATGTCAGACGCAAGGTTTAACTCTGGAAAAATCCCTGAAGAAGGTCACTCAACTAGAAAAAACTAAAGTAAGTGTAGTCAAAGAGTTAACCAATATCCATATGCAACTAGCGCCGGATCCTCGAATTTAGTACTATATAGATATTTAGGTTGTTGAGATACCTGATACTTACAGAATGCTATTAAGCAGGGATTGGTCAAAGACTTTGAATGGATACATGGCCATTGATTTTTTGCATATGTGGCTACCATACAAAGGAGTTCCTAATCAAATTAGGATTGAGAGAGCCACACATGAAATATATGATTATTGATTATGATCAAGAAAATGAAGTTATATCATAGATGTAGAACCAGGGGTTTATAAAAGTTGAAGTTCAGGAGTCAAAATAGAAGAAGTTTTCATGTGTAATGTTGAAAAGCATAATCAAATGACTCCCAAAACAGACGTGTTAGTTGAATTAGATTATGATTCTTCTGAAGAAGATGATATTCGTTTGGACAAATTTTGGAAGAATATTGTTATAGAAGCTTGAAAGAGAGAAAATTTAGAATTCACTATTAAAACGTTTTTTGTTGTAGGGTTGGTGCAGGTTACACAATTCTGCACACTTAGAGGATAGTTGCATGATGTGCTTGGAAATCATTCATATAATCGAAAGCCAATGTTATTCGAAAAATGTTATGCTTGACAGGCCTGGACGCAAAATACTTGGAGATAAAATATAGGCCGAACATATCAAAAATGTTGATATATCCACTCTTAAGAACTCTAAGCTTAAAGCTGCCAAGGATCAAACTTGGACCCTTAGGTTCGATGGATCCAAATCGAAACAAGGAATTAGAATTGGAGTTGAACTCATTAGTCTGCAAGTTAAGTCTTTTCTTGCTGCTTATCGATTACAGTTCCAATGTACTAACAATGTGGCAGAATACGAAGCCCTCTTTCACGGTTTGATGCTCGTGATCAAGAAGAAAGTCAAGATTCTCAAGGTGTTTTAAAATTCAAAGTTGGTAGTCAGGAAAGTTCAAAAATAATATATTTATTTACGAATGCTTGTCTAGTTACCGACACAAAGTATGGGATTTGATAGGAGATTTTGATGCCTTTAACATCACTCACATCCTGTAAAGATTCAATTAGAGAGCTGATGCTCTAGCTACTGCTGCCAGTGCTCTAGAACCTTTGGATGCTTCCGATTTGAGGAGATTTACAGTTGAGCTGGTGCAGCTACCTTCGATTCCCCATAATGTTACAAATTTGCAAGTGTTCAAAGATGATCGTCACATATTGGAATTTATTACCAACACTGATATCTTCGAGGCACGAATAATTGAAGAAATAGATCACCTAAATGGAAAAATTCAAGATCAAGAATTATCTCAAGCTAAAGATAATACTATTCTGAAAGGGATAATTGAGTTAGAAAGATTGCTTGATGTAGATCAAATAGTCTAACAGAAAGACCTTCCCATAAGTGATGGGGGGCAGTCTGAATTATATAATTTGAATACCAAAGAAGATCCTAAAAATGTGTTTATAGGAAAGGTCTGTACTGCAGAAGAAAAAGAAAATATTTCTCAGGAACTCAAAGATTATTGAAAGGTTATAGCATGGACATATGAAGATTTGAAAACTTATGATACTTCCATTATCACTCATACAATCTCGCTAAAGCCTGATGTAAAACCTTTCCAATAAAAACACTGACCTGTAAATGCACTCTTGGAACCTTTGATCCAAAAAGAAGTACAAAATCTCCTCTCAGCCTAGATATTTTTTCCTATTAGGCATTCCACTTGGGTGGAAACTTTGGTGCTTGTTAGGAAGAAGAATGGAGATATATATAGTTGTGTGTAGATTTATGGAATCTTAATAAGGCTTCTATAAAAGATAATTATCATATACCTTTGTTGGAAGAAGTGTTACAAATTGTTAATGGTTTGCAGATGATTTCCTTCTTGGATGGATTCTCCGGATACAATCAAGTAATGGTTGCAAATGAAGATAGGATGAAGACAACGTTCACCACAAAGTGGGGAACTTTCGCTTACAAAAGAATTCCATTCAGATTGATAAATGTTGGAGCTACATTCCAGAGAGCTATGGATTATGCCTTCCAAGATTTTAGGAAAGTGTATCATCATATACATGGATGACTTCATGATATTTTCAAAGAATAGAGGAGATCATGTTTGCGATCTCAAAGCAATATTGTAAAAGTGTGAAACTTATGGAGTTTCGTTGAATCCTAAGAAATGTATTTTCGAGGTAACTAAAGGAAAATTGTTGGGACACATTATTTTTGAAAGAGGTATTTCAATAGACCCAGACAAAGTGAGTGCTCTACTCAAGTTACAGCCCCTGGGAAGCAAGAAAGAACTGAAATTGTATTTCGATAAGATCGATTTTGTCCAGAAGTTTATTACTGGATTTTCCAAGATAGTGAAACCACTCAATGATATGTTAAATAAAGATGCGAAAATCAAGCGGATTAATAAAGCTAAACTTGACTTTGAAAATATGAAAGCTACAATTGTAGAAGCACCGGTATTGGTAAGTCCGGATTATTGTAACATCCTACTCCTTACAAAGAGTTGTCATGAATTATTCACCAAATAGTAAATAACTAAACATAGGTGAAAGGAGATAATTTTTTTTAAAACATGGAACATGCTTCTGCATAATTGTTACCATAAAGATATAACAAAACATTTATACAATATTTTCAAACTGAAAAGAATAAACATCTAACATTTTTGCACTTTAATTCAATGATTACAATTTAGTAAACTATAATCAAATACTAAAGAGAGTTAGGTCAGAGATCCTTATCTGGATTATTTTTGTCTTCCAAGACTCAGCATGTCAACTACAAGAGGGAGAGAATCACCCAGGTGCTTTACCTCCAATCATGGACTTAAGCAATCCCCCACACACCTTCCTAACTGGAAGTGGCCCTTCCCTTCAACGAAGGAATTAGTTGAGAACCCTCTTAATTCTACCATCTGAGCTTTAGTGTTGTGCCCTAATTAACTAATACCGTCACACAACTATGGATACCCTCCAACTATGTATGACATCTCTGACTAGCTAAGTATCTGGGTCACAATGAACCGACAATTGCATGCAGAGACAAATGCACTCACTATGGCCATAGTAAATGTATCATAGATACAATCGCTACTAAGAGAGAAGTCATTTGTTCACCCACCCTACTCAACTTGGAATACCTTTCTTGACCTAGGGTATACTGGAACTAACTGTTCCACCCCACAAACAATCGCAATGAATTTATAACACGACATAACTTGTCTTTCTAAACATAACTCAACTGAGTTGACAAAAGGTTGGATCTTTCTTGAACCCTCGCATTGCTTGGCATAATTTATCAAGTCTTGGTAACTTCCCCTTGTTCAATCCCTTACTAATTTGGTAAACAACTAGGATATTATTTGATCTTATTACCCATGTTACGTTCTCGTAACTTCTTGGGACTTGGAAACTCCCACCAATCTAGGTTTTTAATATAATCCATGAGTGTCTCATCTCCCACTCTATGCTAACATAGTTATTACTGATGACTTATTTTCATCGACTGATTTCTCATATTCACAAATTGAAAGTACCGACAAAATGTTCAATCATGTGTAATAAAATATCTACCTTAAGCTAAAGATTCCTTCTTCTTCATATAGTCTCGAAGGTTTAGAATTTTGGCTTTGTTATAGAGTCCTTCCTCAGAAAGGGGAGATTCACTAAGTGAATAACTCATCTGGATTGTAGGATATTTATGACTCAAACACCCGAGTTACTTCTAGATAACTTCTTGGGTCTTAGCTACAACCACTTTCTCGAGTTTTAACCCTAACCCTTGAGAGCGTCTACTCTCGAGATATAAACTTTAAACAAATATTGACACAAAAAGATTTCCTCTTGATCTTCTTGATCACAATATAGTATAAGTATTACATAGACAAAGTCTACAGAATAATCATTAAATCTCGGATAAGAATATAATTTCCTTTGGGTTTTAGTCCTTCATGTATCTCATAGAAATCTTGATAGCTAAAGATAAGACAATCATAGACCAACTAGTCACATATTTCAATAAATTTGCATAAATATAAGTGTTTGACACTCCTTAAACCTCGGTGTTACTTGAAATAACTCTCGAGACTTGGCTCTTGCTACTAGTTCAAGGTTAAAGATACAAGTGGTTTCCCACCTTGTGGTTTCTTGGCATATCATTGTCAAAATTACTATCATGACCTGATCAGCCACAAATTATAAGGAAGTCTCTTTTCAGTAATTAACTCTCTGTTGGTGTTATGGAACTTATTATTAAACCCTAGAAGGGTTTGGATACCAAACAGTGTACCAATTACTTTTCAAGTAACACACGGGTCACTACTCCTTCGTCCCGAAGAGAACAAAGAATCTATCATTAATCCTTTTGACAATCTTGTAACTATGGCTCCCATATAAGCATAGTAGTTCATTATTTGTTTTCCATGGTCCCTTCCAAGGACTTGAATGCAATACCTTTGTATTCAATGATAGGTTTAAATATTAAACCAATTACAACCATTTCTTAGAGAAATAAGAGAGTATATTTACCCTAAACTAAACTTAAATCTTTCCAAAACCACCAAGAAATAATCTTTCTCCACCTAGAGATTAGACACTTAAGCAAGAGACATGCATGATATTAGGTAAGGCTAAACTGTCTCCTTTACTAGGTTTTAACAGCCCACTAATGTCTTTACTAACTCAAAGATGTCTTTTGATTGAATTAAAAAAATCTAGATGCTGTCTCTCAAGACCATAAATGAACTTTAACCAATAAGGGAGGAATACATGCAAGAATTCCACAGCCAGCATTCAACTCGCTACAACCTATTATAAATAAAAGACCATCAAATTTTCCCTGAAGTCGTTTCCACATACCCCAATAAGGAAATATGGGAAATGAAAGAAGACTCTCACATAGAGTACATTAGTTCAGACTTTCATGAACCCATCAAAATATAAACGTTTAGTTTAGTTAAGTCGACTCAATGAACAAAGAAAAGATTCTTTCAAGAATTAATAGATATCAAAACCGCTCTTAACTGAGCTTCAAACTCTAATCTCCTCCTACACTTAGCATATAGTGATTAAAAGTAATAAATAAAAGCTTCTAATTTACTCACCACATAACTATTTGGTTGCGTGAAATTGTGCTCTTCTTAACAAAAAGGCTTTAGCTACTTTTCTCAATCTTATCTAACTATGATATCTTCAATATAGCAGATACTCTTATATCATCCAGATCCTCACGCTTGCAAGCCAATTCAGGCTTCCTCACTTTTGCACATTAGGAGACCATTTTCCAACCCCGTAACCTTGTAGATTTTGTCAAAATAACCCCTACAATTAGGCGACTTCAAAATTAGTTACCACCCCTCTTCTTCCATGCGGGTATTCTCCGTCTACTACACCATGGGTGAGTTGGAATAAGACAGTTAAACAGTCGGTTTCCAAAATGGTTTTACCCCATCCCTTCTCTCTTCTCAAGTATGCATTAGGATATAAGCAAGGAATTAGTTACTGCATGGTTACATGGAGGTTGGGGTGGTATTCATCTCAAATCGGGAAAAGAAGCGTCACCTATACTTCTGCCGCTTCAGTTTCACATTAAAGATGGATTGACTCCACTCTACCTGTTCTAAAGTATTCTCAACCTTTTCTTCTTCTATTTTTGTATCTTCCAGAATGAGCTTCGATTCCATACTCAACCAACCCCCCCAACTTCACAAAAAATGGGATATTTTTATTTGAGGATCAAATTAGTTACCAAGTGGTTGTCGGTGGTCCTCCCATATCGGCCAAGAAAAGCTTAGACCCAGGTGGAAAGAATCAATTAGAAAGTAGTTATCGAGTGGTGTAGCTCAATGAAAGCTACACGGCCACTTCAATTTAAACGGAGCATAAAGAATGCCACCTTTTGAGGGATCCAGAGCTCAATTACATTTTCCAAACATTTCAGGTGTTTCTCGGACTTCTAATGGCGGCTTTACTCGTTCATGCGAAATGCACTTCCTAACACAACCCGCGATGCAATGGGCTCACCATCATATGGGGTTCAATTAATTCTTTGTCGCTATCCATAATACAAGCCACGACATATGGCTCAGCCCATTTTAATATGAAAGTAAGACATTAATATTCACATTAGAACTACCTTTAGAATATAAATGAACTCCTCTTTACATGAGTCCAGCCCAATCTTGCTAGTATCGAGCTCTTCCTTTTGCAAGGGATCGAGCTATAATATTAGCTCCATGGCTAGTTTAGCCGTCTCAAAATATCATAAAATATGTAAGAATATTAATAATGTCATAATCCCATGAAAGCATAATTACCATAATTCATCACATAATGTCATAATGTCATCATATCATAATTTTCTTTAAAAGAAAAGAGTTTCCTTTCATAACATTTTATCCAATTCATCACATAATGTCATAATCCCATGAAAGCATAGACATATCATTGCATAATTTCATCACAATATAAAAGACTCTCATAATCTCATGATTCATCATAATAATTACCATAAAGTGAAAAATAATTTAGTAATCTAAGGTGGGGTGTAACAATTATGTTAAGCCTTTTTATATTTACTCTTTTACTTCTAGTCATGCGTGTGTAGTGCAATGCTGACACAAAGAGGTGAGAATAAAGAAGAAAAGGTGATTGCTTTTATGAGTGCTCCATTTAAAGAAGAAAAGCTCAAATACATGGATGTTGAAAAATAAGCCTTTGCTTTGGTTAAAGCGGTGCGAAAGTTCTGACATTACATTCTCAAAAGTATAGTCAAAGCTATTGTTCTTGATGCTACAGTAAAAATGTTGCTAACACAGAGTGAGCTCAGAGAAGAGAGACCTAAGTGGGTCACGATTTTGCAAGAATTCAATTTAGAGATTATACCCATGAAGCTAGTCCAGGGACAAGCCTTAGTTAAATCTATTGTTGAGATTAATCCACAAATCTCCAGTCAACAATACACTTTGGATGTAAAAGATCAAGATGATTGGTATTCAGATATATGGAATTACCTTGTCAGCCATAACTATCTTGATCATATGCAAAGGAATCAGAGAAGAGCCCTAAAGATAAAATCTAAGAGTTATATGATTAAAGGAGGGGCTCTATTCAAGAAGAATCATGAAGGAATTTATCTAAGATGTTTGAATAAGACAAAAGCAAATGAAGTGTTGAAGGAATTGTACATGATAAATTTGGGATAGCTCATGGAGCGCCTTTAGCTACTGCACACCTAATCTTGAGACTTGGTTATTACTGGCCGACTATTTTCAAAGATACCTATGAACACGTAAAGCACTATTACACATGTCAAACTGCTACAGACAAAGGAAGATTTAATGCTCAACCGTTACAACCGATGATGGAGATGCGCCCTTTCTCACAATAGGGGTTAGACTTCATTAGCGCCATCAATCGTCCATCATCTACAGGTCACCAGTTTGTGTTGATTGCTACCGATTATTGTACTCGATGGATTGAAGCATGTCATAGCAAACAATGCACCATAAAGGTGGTAATCAAATTCTTAGAGGAAAATGTTATTACCAGGTTTGGAGTACTACATTGGTATATTATAATGGACCTTCTTTTTCCTCGTTAAAATTTTCTAATTGGGCATTTGAATACGACATAACATTGAAATTATCATCTAACTATTATTCGTAGGGAAATGGATTAGCAGAATCATCAAACAAGAATCTGTTGGATATAATCAATAAATTAGTTGAAAAGAATCCTAGAGAATGGCATTCTTTACTAAAATTCTCCCTTTGGGTAGACTATACTAGGATGAAATCTGCATTGGGGAACTCTCCTTACCACTTAGTCTATGGGGTAGATCTTATATTGCCTATAAATTTGAAAATCCCTACTTGGCAATTTGCTCAAGAGTACATTGGATTAGATGATCAAACAAAAGCTCGATTGTTGCAACTGATGCAATTAGATGAAAAATGTACCTGAGCTAATGATCATTTTTCTAGGCATCAATCTGTGGTAAAATGATGGTTTAACAAAAGGGATAGATTAAAAACTTTTAGGATATCTGATTTAGTTCTGTATTGGGAAAAATCCCATGAGTGTAAAGGTGAACAAGGTAAGTTTGAAAATTCATGGTAAGGACCTTACCAAGTGTCTAAAATTCTAGGTGACAATACTTATAGACTTAAAACTTTGACTAGAGAAGATGTCCCATTGCCCGTCAATGGGAAATTTCTAAAATATTAGGGTGAAGCCACATAAGTGGTTTACACTTTTGAAGAGGAAGGAAATTTTGAATTTTTCAAATTCTTCATACCAAATGGGTTCGTCGTATCCTACCCGGCCTAACCATTTAACTCGTTCGCCGAAGAGGGTTCTACTAACCCATGGTCAACCAAAGAATCACTTCAATAAAAACAATATTTGCGGGTTCGCCGAACCTAGGTCTACCGAACTCCTTGAATATGACAAAATAAAAAAAAGGCTTTCACTTTAACATTTTTACTGTGAATTTACCAGTCACTGTCTCTACGCGTGGCGAACATCATCCGAACGGTGACCCAACAAAGTTTCTCTCACCGGCAAAAGCGTTTTTTGGGTCCCCTCTTCAAACTTCATCATTCCACCGCATATCGCACTAATTATTGAGCATCGAGGTATTTAAAATTCCATTTTTAGAGCTCAAAATGCATGTATTTGTTTAATTTCAAACCCTATATGCAAAATTTTTTAAATTTGTTTTCGAATTCAAATTGCACTTGTTTGAAAGTTTTTAAAGCATTTTCAATATAGTATTTTGCTTCCCCGCTTGCATAATCTAAGGGTTTGAGTAAGGAAAAACAAGTTTCCTCCTAAAGTTAGTGCAAAAAAACATTATAATGGCTCTCAACATAGTCTAAAAAATGGAGATAAATAAATTCCTAAAGACTAGAAGTGTAGGGGTCAAGGTCACAAAATAATTTTAAAACTACAAATTTAGGGTTAAACTTGTAGATGAAAATGCAAATTTCATACATGTAGGAGTGAACCATGAAAGTCATAGCTTGATTTGTTAAGGTGTTATAATATTAAATCTTATAAAAAATCAAGAATCATATCATTGATTACGTACATTACAATAAAATATCTCCATATAACAAATGAAGCTAAAAACCCTAACCTTCTTTGTGAATTCTATAGTGTGTTTGCTACATGAGTAATTTTTTTTATGAAAACCATGTTTAGGAATGAAAATATCCAATCCCTTATGCTTCTAAACTAAAGTTTGCAATGCTTATGGTTCTTTTGGCCTTATAGATTCTTGAATCATTTTATAATATAAAACCTACATATAACCTACTTTGGCTCTAATAATTGTAAACCCCTTTAGGAATTCTAAATTGTTGCATTTGTCTTGATTTTCCCACCATTGTTATTCCTTTGAAAATTTTACAAATTAGGCAAAGAATCCTTTGCACTTATATAGAGGATCCTTATGTATGTTCTTAAAATTATTTAAGGTTAAATGACTTAATCTAAAATAAAGGCATATATGGATCTCTTGCAATTGTAACCTCTTTACTAGTGTTCAAACATATTTGATACCTTGATGGCATAACATAGATGATGTTGCTTGATATTGCTTTATCCATGGATACCCAAATAAAATATGAGATACATCTAAAGAAGAAAGAATATGACATAGAATAAGAACTTCCCTCATCTTTTAGACCAAAAAATTAAGGTAAAATAATGTATCCTATAGTTTCAATCAACATATCATTAGTCAATTTTAAATAAACCTTCAAATATGCATATGCTTGTTGATAAAATGATGATAAAACAAAAATTATTCAATGCATACATTTTATTGGTGAGTAAGATCAATAAACACACCCTTACATGGTTCATGATCCACACAAAACCAAATGACCATTATAATTATTTGGTAATATCTCACAATGTGAAAAAGGTGTCAAAAAAATTAGCATACCTAAATCGTAAATTGACTTGTCATAAAGTGGGTGGGTAGCTTAGTGGTGGAGATTTGCATCCTAACTAGTTCATGGAAATTTCAACATGAGGAGAATTAATAGTAAAATAATAATATCTTTTGACAACATAGGCATCCAAGTACTCATTCCAAGATTGTTGAAGATACAACATTAATACATTAGGATTTCAATTAAATATCACACTTTCCTATAAAAAAATCCCAATTGATCTATCTTTTGGTAGTGCATTTAGTTTGATATATTTTTCTTCCCCATACTTACAAGATTCCTTTATTATCGAAGCTTATTTACTCTAGTATGTTATCCTTGGTTCTCATATGAACTATATATATATAATTCAATCAAGATCTTCTTATCATTACAAATTTAAACTTAGCTTATTTTTTCTCCCAATTTCTTCTTAATGAACATATGGTCTTTCTTCCTCTATTAGCCTACTCATGCACCATCACCAACCATGAATGAATCTCCATGAAGCTAAATACCCATTTGTACTTGGTTGGTGTAAGTTGGGATTAGTGTTCCATTCACTTAAAATCTTATCTTTAATGTTGCTTTTTTCTAAATTCTTTCTAAAGGGCATAAATTACAGTCTAGAGCTTTGATTTTAATATTTTCTTAAAATTAAAAATATTAATTCAAGCTTGATGCATTAAGCTAAAAAATATCAATTTGGACACCATTAAAACCCTCGAGAGACTCTCGCAAAGTGAAAATGAGCTCCAAAATTTTATAGTGTGATATGTGAGAAAAAATGAAAAGGTAAGCAATGGGCTCAAGATATTATTATAATAAAATTAAATAAGGAGATCGTGATGATTATTGTACTAGGAGTTACATTGGGAAGAGTGGAGCATCTTTTCATAATAGATGAGACTTATTGTAGTTGACATCTTCATCATAAAGCACTAGTATTGGGAGTGGTTACTATCAAGGTTATGGGATTTAAGGTCCTATATCATTAGTTCGTTTATATTTTGTGTACATGTTCCAATGCATAGTGGGGCATGGGTTCTTTTCTTGTGGACCATGATTTTTTTCCACTCATTACATAAATTAATTGATCATTTCTTGTTTCCCTTGCTATATATATAATTTAATGTATGACATAAGGTTTAAATAGTGTTATGTAGAAATAGCCAAAACATTAGACTAAAGAAGATTGAGTGGATTGGATTGTTATAATCTTGTTATGAATATTAATAAAAGTTTCATATCTCTTTAGTAGTGGGATTTTTGGAAAGGGTTTCTCCATATTATAATTCTAGTGTTCATGAGGTTTGAATATTTATTTATTTTCTCCACTATTTCATTAATATTATTTGGTATATTGTATGTTTGATTAGACTTAAAGTGCCTCACCATTAGTTGATACTCCTACTATATATATTTACCTTGTTTGCAATAGTTTAGTCCATGTCAATAGTTGATTTGCACCCTTAATAACTTGGTGGGAATATCGAGTATTTTTTATTAAATATAATCAATAATCATTGTAAAAGAAATTTTAAATCAAATATTAGTCTAGAATGATTATTTGAGTGCTAGATAAACCATTTAAATTTAACCTTCATAATATTACTCTAAATATGTAGTTTTACCAACAAAAGGAATGATATTTATGTCTATTACATGACAATTACAAAATCATGACTATAATTCTTTAAATTATACTCATAATCTAATTTAATACTCATAAGATATTAAATCATTGTTTTTCTCAAGAGACGTGTAATTAAATATCAAGAATATTCTTTAGTTTATTAGTCCACAAAATAATTTTAATATAGTCCATAACATTCAATTTTAAAATTCATAGAGTTGTTGGGATATTATCATATCACTAGCTATGGAAAAATTTAGGAAAGGGTGGGATATTACACTGCCCCCTATATTTGTGTGTTTTAGAGAAAATTAGCATGGAAGGTTTGCATTTCTCACAAATAAGAAAAAATCCTGAGAATAATGTACAATATTCTACTATATGTTTTCATATTTTTGAGTTATGCCTTGCAAATTAAATGTGTATCTTTTCCTCTACAACATTCCATTTATACATAGAACTATGGATTAATGGTTTTATTATATTATGATTGAATTATGCCTCATGTTGGAAATTCCTCTATCTCTTCTTTGCTAAAATACTTTGGAACTAATAGGATTCAATTGTGTTTTATGACATAGGTCTATATTACTACAATGATGTATGTATAGGTGTACATTTTAACTTGGTTAGCTTTCCTAGCAAGTTCTTCATTACAACAATCACTCCACCTTGTCACTCAATCAAGCCCACTAGAACATATATTGGAATTTAACCTCTTTCATACTAAAAGAAAAAGTAATCATTAATTATATTTAATTTACCATATAATTTGATCTAAGTAATGCATTTTATAAGATCTAATTGGTGTATTTACAAAAACTATTTTGTGTTTTGGGCATAGGTGGTCCTAGAAAATATGCATAAATAATAAGATAGACTATGGATTATCTTTTAAATATTGTTCACGGTTTTTCATGTCATATTTTTATAGGAGGTCCTCATAATTGTTATTCTTGTATGGTATTAGAGCCAAGCTAGGTGCATTTGACACCTATGTTGTGGCTCAAGGGAGTGTGTTGGAGAAATGATACACACCTAAGCCATAAAAAGACTCATCACAATGTGAGCCATTAGCTCAATAGTAGAGCATCCTAACACCAAATGGGAGGTCCTAAGATTGAATACTAGTTAGTCCATAGAAATTTATATAAAAGTCAATCACTAGTACATAAGAAGAAGAATAAGTACCCTTATAATTTTTATTAATACCAACAAATTATCATTCCTCACATACATAGGTGAATCAATGATTTCAAGCTCGTCAACATGTATATGTACCTCAACTTCATGACCCCTCATATATAAAACCATTCTTATTAGATTTATTTAGTGTAAAATATTTAAATTTTCATTAGGAGAACAATTGAAGGATTAATCCCCACATTAACCCCCCAACCTAATTTTTTTTTTATCAATCAAATCCTTAATCAATTATTCCTCAATCCCATAAAATGCTGAGTATAATTACAATTAACTCTACAATTTAATAACAAAATTCCTTCTCATTATATCTTTTGGGAATAACCTTAGATTTATCTAATGGCCTAATAGGAGGAAGTGTAATCATGCAAAGCACCAAGTAAAATTTAAAGCCACATTTTTACAAAGGAAAAAAGTTGAGGCTTTATAGAGTCATAATTATATTAGAAACATTTATAATGTATAGTTTGTACAATGGTCATTTCCATTATATTTTTACTATCCTTTGGAAATAATTTTTCTTCTTTCAAATTTACAAGGGTAGGATGAGATGTAGACAGAAGCATTAGGAAGATCCATAATTAAGTGTGGTAGCCTCTAACAACTTTAGTTCTTAACATTCATCTCACTTGCACATGCAAATGTTAAGAATGTATATACTTTTGTAGATCCTTGTTTAAGGCCAAAAATCTAAAATAATAAACTTCAATCTAACATTCCCAATATTTGCATTGGCCAATTTCAATATTAAAAAATAGACCCAAATGGAAGATAATACTATTAAATTTCATGGGAAGAACTTAGCCAATAACTTATCATCATACACAAAACCCAAATATGTAGCACTAAAGAACCTTGAATGTGTCATGGGATCTCCTTTAACATTGTGCATCTCAAATCTAGGATCCAAAAATCCAACAAAAAATGGATATGTAAAATTTTTAATAGAAATTGAATTGTGTTTGATTTTTATATGTATGTCTTTTTTTGTTTCCATTAGGTAAGGAATCAACATTACTTTTCATCTCAACAAGCCTTTAAACATTAATGTCAAGGGTAGATAGAGGCAAATTGAATTTCATTGGTTCATGTGAGATATTTATAACAAGTATGCAATAAATTCAAACTTTATTAGATTTGATTCAAGTAATATGACACATTTATTTTGCTTTCCAATCTATAATTTTTTGATGTTCTCAATGCTATATAATTGAAGTTCATTTATGTTAACAACTATTAGATTAAATATTTTTATCCCCAATTATTTTCAAATGATTTTATAATTTTAATCTTTGTATTCTTATTCTTCTTTCATCAACATTTAAAATTTGAACCATTTAAGGATGTTATGTTATAGATTATAGTTGTCTCCAATTCTTTTAAACTGCCAATAAAGTATGAAAATATTATTGATGAGTAGATGAATTAAATTACAAGTTCTATTTTAGATTTGCATTCTTTTATCTAGATATATTATTTACCAAAGTCTCATTGGTCTTTTAGGTGTATTGTATATATATATATATAACATGGAAAATGCAGATCATGTTCCACCTATGCCAGATTATTTTTTTGCAAATACTAGTAATGAGATTAAAAAATTGAGAGATTCATTAGCACAGGGTGCAAAACCTGTGGATATATAGTGACCATGCATGTTAATATTGCATAGTCTAGAAAAACTAAAATGAACTTCTGAGAGGACTAGTGCATATTCCTAGATGTGAGTGATCGGTTTATTCTTTTCCCCAAGACATGGAAGAAGTACATGGTGACGCTCCTCTTAAACAAATACAAGATAGTGTCACCAAAAAAATGATAAAAGCCACTTGTTTTCCATTTTATCAAAATGTGCATAAGGTTAGGGGATACCAGGTCACTAGATGTGTTGATCATGCTATGGCCTCATTGATCTACCCACGATTTCTAGCAGCACATGGTATATACCCAAACAATGACCAGATTCCATTGTATTTTGTTCAGCAATTGTATGCTGAGGTCCATTTGGGACTCAAAGTTAACTACCCGGACATTCCACCATATGCTGGCTCGTATGCAGATTGATAGGCCTACCTATCGTTGAGCAGATAGACCACCCCCACTATTTAGGGTATTGGTTGGTGAGAGGTCTCCTGCTCTCACCCCAGCTCTAGCCCCCATAGCAGATGAGGTTGTTGTTGCTTCCCAAAAGGAAGAAATTGACACTGTAGGTGACATTGCGGCTGCCACCACTAGGATATCTGATGATCATGTAGGTCAGTATTTGATATCTAGACATTCTCGATCCACACCATTTTTAGCACAGTGGACCACCATGGATCCTTTTACTATGGTCGGCAACCCTACTCCTACATAGCTTGATGCACTTACAGGAGATATGTCACGCATGACTCTACATTGTTTGGTTGAGGACTTGTTGGAGGCATATGCGCACATTGCATCAGACAATGGGATCAGTATAGAGCATGTTAGAGATCATTTGAGACATAGAGGTCGCTCAACAGGATCCCATCACTCTAAGTCGAGCACTAGTGTGCATCAGGATCCACCTACAATTCATTCGGTAGTTGCACAGACTATGGGTTTTATTGATATGTTGATTAGTTCTGGTTCATCATCGTCGATGCCATCTCACCTTCATAGTCCTCTAAGACATTCATCATTTCCGCACGACATGGGATAGATCAGATGGATGCGAGACATATTGATTCGCCGCTTGATCAAGCTTGGTCCATATGGTGGAGGCGAATCGCTTCAGAGGACTTAGGTCATCCGACATCAAATGATGCATGTATGTGTGCATGTGCATGTTTCAATTCTTTTTTTTCATTATTTTTAAATTTTTTAACTAGATATTCATTTAAGTTGATATATATGTGTATATATATTGTTATAGGTGGACATATTCTCATATCACCCTAGCCTTGGTCTAGATCAGGTGCATGATCATGTGACTCTATGGATGACCGCTATCAGTTGACATGTGGAGTTTTCATAATATATTTATGTATTTACAGATAAATACAAGTTGTAGATTGATATTTAAAATACAGTCACGGAAAAATAACTTCATAAAAATTTATTTAATAAAAAATTATATGCATTTAACACATCTCTTGTACAATACCTTATTTATGTGGCTCAAAGACATCCATCAGAGCAGACTGCTCTCATTCAGATGGCCATCTGCCTAGGAGTAGACATTCTTATTAGGCTACATGCATTCTAGATTTATGATCTTTATCACATGTATTTGATTATATATGATGATATTTTAAAATAGTATTTGATATTTGATGATCTCTTACACTTGGGTTTTTCTTATATGATATAAGCATACATTTTGCTTGTTTTGATCTTTAGTATTCGGCTACATTAGATGATCTTTAATTTACATTTTTCTTTTATGATATATGTACATATTTCTTATATGATATATACATACATTTGCCTCTTTGCTTATAATATGTGTTATGTTTATATGTATTGAATTCTTTTACATATATGTACATGTGTTTGCTTATGGTTTAAACATGTTTACACATAATATATGTATGCAATTGCTTTAAATATTCAATATACATACATGTTTTCTTTTTTTATGACCTCTTACATCTTACATTTCCTTATATTCAATATACATTTGATCTCTAGTAGAATTTTAGGGAAATCAATGCCATTTTATAATTAAGTTCATTCATGTTGATCACAATAAATATTTTTTTAAAAATGACTTAAGCAACATGAACCATTGAGTTGAGAACAAGATATAATCTTTTTTGACAAGTAACTTGAAATTCAATTCAAATTATATCGAGCTATTATACTTTTTTTTACAAGTAACTTGAAATTCAATTCAAATATTTAATTAAGAAAATTTAATTCAAATTATACCTCTATTATACATTTTCACAACTAACTTGAAATTCAATTCAAATATAATTAAGAAAAATTCAATTCAAATTATACCCCAATATTTATACATTTTTGACACTTTACCAAATTCTAAAATTACTAGATATACAGTATTACCTAAGAATTAAATAACAACAAACTCCACAATGAAATAACTTGTTTGTTTACTACTTGATTCATTTAAACTAGGATCTACTTATTCCATGTACACTTGAATAAATTTGATTCACTTAGAGCACAGATTTTGGAGAAGTTTTTGCACATTTATCAAGGAGGCAAATATTGGAGCTCGACAACTTTTCATTTTTATCAATCAAGGCAAAATTTGGAGGATAATTTAACTAAGTTGGTAGAGGAATTGTTTAGAGTCATCTTTAAGTTGAAGAAGAAAATGGGACAACAAAGAAAAAGAAAAAAATGCATCTCAACGAAAATTGTCAAAAGAAGAAGAACAAAAGAGGCGTGATCAAAACTTGGAAAATTATCATAGAAAGAAACAAGGTACATGCTTGTTTCTTCTCTCTCTCACTCTCAAGTGTGTGTTTAGTTCTTTACCTTTAGTTGTTTCTAACCATCATTGCACTTAAATGACTATAAATACTTTTAAATATCCCTCAAGTCATCTCTATCATTCAAGCTGCAATGTTTATATGATCCTTTGACTCCACCCCTAAAGGCTTCTCAATTCTTTTGTTTCAATATTTACAGTGTTTTGTGTCTTTCATATTTTACTTTCATCACTTCAATGTTCTCAAATTATTTTTATGTTTTATGCTCTAGGGATTCCTCAAGCTGTAGTTGAGCCAAATCTAGATATTGGATCAAATGAATCCGCTGAAGAACACATGGACCTTTGAAGTTAGGAGGAGACCTAAGTCTGCATAATGCTTGTTGAGAGGGGCTCGATCACTTCCTTTCATCGGTATGCATGAGCATATAAAATAGCACAAACTTCTCTCACTTATAGCCTTCCATCATGTTTTATCAATCGGTTTGTTTGCACATACATAAACTCACTTATATATTTAAACATCATCTCTCACTTTGTTTGCAAAATATTTTGTGACACATGTGTAGGAAGGGCCTAACAAGCGAAGTTTCATGCTCAAGTCGAGCCAAATCTAGACATTGGATCAAATGAATCTACTCAAGAATGCATGGTCCTTGAAGATAGGAAGGAGGCACAAGTTCAAACAATGCATGTTGGAGAGGGGTCAGGATCACTTCCTCCTACTGGTATGGATGAGCATATAAAACTAGCTGAGAAGGTGAGAAAACAAATTTCTCATAGAAATTTAGATCATTTATTTGAAATGGATATGGAGAAACTCAAATATTATGCCAACCAGCCTTATAATAAGAGAAAGAGGTTAATGACTAAATCTATAAATGGAATGATCAATCATCATTTCAATCATCTTGATACACTTGAAAAAACCCTATTCTTATCACGTTTACTTCTTCGTGATGAGCTCAAAGAGTCATTACAATTGCTGGGTGTCCATTCATCATCAAATAAGAAGAAACACATGGGATTACAAAAGGATATTGTTCAAAATGTTAAAAAGGGTTTAGATTCCATTGGGAAAGGATCTCGAACTATGGATAAGGCCACTACAAGAAGGGTGATGTTGACATCTATTGTACATCAAGATATAGCAAGAAAAAGAAAATGTCAACACTTTCTTAACCGGAAATTGGTTATAGTAGAGCCACATTGATAAAACATAAGAAAAGAGAAAGTTTTTGGATGAGAGTTTAGAAGGCAATTGGGTAATTATGTGTAGAGCTCCCCGTTTTGACAGGATTGAAGATGCTGTTAGGAACTTGGTCTCAAGTTTTTGGCATGATCAGACTTGTCCATCATCAAATACTAGAGATGTTATGAGATACAGGATTGGACTTAGTATTTATGAAAATCATATCAAACATTGGCTAGACATAACACAATTTGAGATGTATATGAACTTTTGTAATGCATATCCTCATATAAAGATTGGGAAAACAATGTTTCAAAGGTTAAAGCCATATTATGTGAAGATAAACAAGTTTTTTGAAACTTGTTGTTGTCGTATCATATTGAATTTGATCTCTACTATCAAATGTTTCAAAAGATGAGAGAAGAAAGATCTGGGTTTCAAAATACACCTCCTAATCAGAAAAGTTTGTTCATAAAGTCTATATTATGTGATCATGAAAATGGACCTCAAATAAAGCGCATAAAAGGGAATTTGTGAGGCGATGGGGGTGGCTAAATTTCCTTCCAGAAATTGACGATCTTGACCTAACAAAGACAATAAATTCCAAGAGGTAGAGGTACTATTTTAGAAAGTTTATTTGTTCAATTTCTCATAGATCAGAGTTATTTTGGATTCTCTTTGATGTAATGTTTCATTGATCAAGTGTGGTTTTATTAGTTATTCACATATTTTTCGCGACGGGTACAATTATGTAAAGAGTTGCAAAACAAATTTTGGTAAAGAATCCACAAAGTTGATCTGTATGTGTAGAGAGGGAGGTTCCCATTGGAAAATTTATGGAAGATTTTTGAAAATTGATACGACCATACATGCAACATTCCTTTTTTTCTAAGTGGCAAGCACAAAAATTCCAAACATTGAGAGATAATTTCCCACGTGGAACAATTCTATTAGTAATTGACTTTGCAAAAATTACTCCCTTTGTACATCAAGGAGATTCAATCAGAGTATTACTTTTCAAAGCAGATCACTATTATGGTTCATGTGTGTTGTCGACATGCACAATTAGAATTGGATGGTGTTGAGAGTACAGATGAAGAACGAGTCATTAAAAAAGAATATCACTTTTATATTAGTGATGATAAAGAGCATGACACACTTTTTGTCCAACATTGTTTTACAATATTTTTTGAGAATTTGAGAAGTAGGGGTGTTAAATTTGAAAATCATTTTGTATGGTCAGATGGATGTGCGGCATAATTCAAATCTTCACGACCATTCTATGCACTTTGTAGATATCATAAAATCTACAAAATACCACATGTTTGGAGTTTTTTTAAGAGTGGGCATGGAAAGGGTGAGCATGATGGAGCAGGAGCTTGCATCAAACGAGCTTTAAGAAAGCATCAAATGAGTTATCCAGAAGATCATCTAGACAATGCACATGATGTTGTTGAATGGTGCAAGAAACACTTTGCATCAAATGTGGTCAGTACATCTTCAAGAACAAACCGACACATTCCACATAGAGTGTTTTGGGAGATATAGGGTATGTATAAATTACATTAAATCAAAAATTTGAATTTATTTAAATTTAAAATATATATACATATTTCTTCACATAAGTTTTTTGTTGTACATATGTATCTAAGCATGGATAGAAGATCGATGCATGGATGCAAGAGGGTAGAAAAAACAAGATCTTTGCATTATTGTGTTAGGAGTTGAATGAGTAGCCATGGATGGATATTAGACACAAGGGATTACTCTTGTTTTGCTTGAGAGTGCATTGAGGAAACTCGATTATGCATGCAACAATCAAGAACTTGGATATGTTGGTAAATGGGATACAGTGCCACTACTTGTTTCAGAAACATATGATGAAGACGAGGAAGAAAGATTTGAAGACATTCCTTTTATTTCAATTGATTATGACCATATTTCAGGATTGGTTAGAAAAGGTACACATGTAAGTTTTCAATAATTTAAATTTTATTATATATATCTAGTTAACGATCTTTAGAGACATTTCTAATTTTTTTAGATTTTTTTTGTGTAAATTTGGTGTATAGGAGATGTTTTTGCAGTCATAGCAGAGCCTGAAAACATCGAAGGTGTTAGCTATTATTTATTGCGTTGCACATAAGAGAGGAATAAGCTAACAAAACCTAAAACAAGTGATGGAATGTTATTTCCCACAGGTGAGTTTGAATTTAAAATTTTATATATGTACATTGTATTCACATGTGCACATTACATTATAAACATTAAATATATATTGTACAAACCTTGTGCACAAAAATATTGCACACACGTTCATATGTCTTACCTTAGGTTCATGTTTACCATGCAGGTTTTGTTGTAGTACAAGGGACATATCTAAAACAAGTCAAATTTGTTCAGCATGGGATTCATTTTGTTGACTATCAACTTGATAACAAGATATATCAATATAGTCACTTAATAATTCCTACCGCCCTACATCTTCATGCAGTTCCACATTCACGTGGCCGAAGAAAATGGAGACTAGATAGTGATGATCATCAAAAATTCTACATTTTATTGAAGAGCGGGTTGAACTATAATCTTTGACTTAGATTATATCCATGGTTTTTAAGTTCACTTGTAACCCTATACATGTTCAAATGAGAAATTATAGTAACTTGTACATAGTTGTAAATCATTTTGTGTAAATTACAATTATATGTACATATTTGTTCCATTGAAAATTCTTAAGTTCAAGAATGTTTGACAGCATCATCTCTCACTTTTTTTGGTTGCATGTAAACCCATATTATATGCTTTCAATCCTTATTTGAAATGTAGTGATTTTTTTAAAAATCATTTTGCCTAAATTACAATATATACAACTTATATTTGTTTC
>VDFB02042031.1:0-40726 GCA_007258455.2 Sequoia sempervirens
TATCGCTCAAAATGTGTCAAGTACAATGTCATAATGTCTCTCCCAAATAAGAGCTCACAGGCTCGATGGACAACATACAAGTGTCAAAATATAGAAGTCAAAAGGGGGTCTATCCTGAGCTACCATGCTCTTCAGAGGGTGATGGTTTGTCATAAGGCCCTGATACTCCACCACTGCTCTCTCCCCTACTGTGAGACCAATTGTGTTAATGTTTGCTATGGGACCAATGATTGCTCAGTGCCATTAATGCACTAGGTGCTCTGCACTCAACTGAGACTGCATCCTCATATAGATCTCTGTAATACTACTCTTGCCTCCCCATTCTGATGAGTGCCTATGTTGTTTCAGTGATAGATCCTATGCACACAACCATGAAATCAATAACCCTCTGCCCTGCATCCTGAGACTAGATCACTGCAGTATCCCTCTCCAACCATAGAGTATCACACTCTATGCGGATTCCATCTCTCTCAACCTGTACAGTTTGGAGCTCAGCCTATAGAGCTTGTATCTTGGCCCGCAAATCCTCTATCTCTTGATCTCTATCCTCCTCCCCACCCTTGACGGATATATCCTCGTACCCCTCATCTCTATGAATAATCCTCTCTTAGAGGATGCACTTTTCCTCATCCATCTCCTCCTCCTCTTGCTACTCATCCTCTCCCTGTCCCTCCTCCCTAGGTTTCTCTACCTCCATTGCAACTGCATCTGCTAACACATCAAGCTTCTTTCCTTCTACTAATGGCTTCCCTCCCTCCATATCCACATCTGGCCTCTCCTCCCCTACATCCCTATCCTCCTCATGTCCCTCCTCCTCTCCCTCCTCCTAGACAGGAGAAAGTGACCTGTGTTGTCTCCTAAACCTCTACCTCTATCTCCTACCCCCACCTCCATCATCCCAAAAATCATCACCTCTACCACCTCCTCATCCTCCATCCCCTCTCCCTCTCCCTCCTCTTTAGCCTCGTGGGCCTCGCCCTCACCGCACTACAAGTGTTGGCTGCTCACGATTTGTCAGTGGTTGTGGCCTATGCTCCTGCCACCAAGTGTCATACTTGATAGTGGTCTCTGAATCTACTAGTCTACCCCTCCATGCCCATGGAAACACATGTAAACCATCTGTGCCCTGCTCCACTGTCATTGTTGAAATCACTAGGCCCCATAATGCTACCTCTCTCGATGATCGAGCAAAATCTGCAGTACCCTGTGGTATCCCCTGCTACTCACCAAACTACTGAAGTACCCTATTTGGAAAATACATTTCAATGATGTGTTGGGATTGGATTTTCCATCCAATTAGATATCGAGGCTGCCAACACCACTACAAATGTTGATCCTCATCGAGCCACTATGTACAATCCCTCCAAAGTCTCCAAATGAAACTAGCCAAAATATCCAAACCATGCCGCCAATACCCCACATCCCTGACATGGGTCTGTGTAACTATGCCTCTATACAAATATACATATGGTACGTTGGCCCCCAACTGGTGACCAATTGGTGGAAGAAACACTGCAATGTGCTCCCAAGCCTAGACCTTAGAAGTATAATACCATAGCTCATAGACTATCCACTTCGATAAGCTATATCATGCAATTGAAAATACATTGCCAATAAACATGGCCCCCATGCATAAAAAGTATCCCTGACCTGCATCCCCATGAGCATCTAACCCCACCTAACTAAAAACCCATGTCCTCAATGGTCTTGTATCACAACCCTAACAATCAATGTAGACAAGATGCAGTCAAACTGCTCATACTGCTCTGCCAAAGTCTCCCACCGGATCTCGTAGCGGTCTATCCCCATGTCTCTAACATCCTCATAGACATAGTACTCTATAAGTGCCTGATATCCTTGACTTGGATCATTTCTAACCTGCTCACCTTGGATAGGTAGTCTCAGTATCCTATAAACATCCTTTAGCATGATGGCGACCTCTCTTGTCACCATCCCCTTGTTCACCCTAATGACAAGCATAAATGTCACATGGTACAAGCCAAGATGCCACAACATGCGCTTTTCAGTGCTGGTAAACTAGTCCCGTAGTTGGTATGTGTCTGGTGGCCATGACTCTTGTATGTAGATTAGATCAAGTCTAGCCTATGGTCAAAAGAAAAACAATATGTCAGTTAAGCAGATTACCTAAACCTATTTGGCACATGTCATAACAATAATTTAAGCCTACTCTAGGGCGAAACCTTTACCAGTTGTGTCACAAATTTTATCACTTGCATCACTCCTTCACACTTGTGTTGCATGCTTTCGCAGATGCATCGCAAGGGAAAAAATGCATGCAACCCCCAATCATATGCAACCTAAAACTATAGTTGCATAATTTCTATGGAAATTACAGTAAACCCTATTCAATTGTGCATAACTACAATCACTTGCGTCGAGCTTTTGTAGTTGTGTTTTAGCATGCTGCAGATGCATTGTTTCCTAGCAATTGTAGGCCAAAATTTCAAAACCTAATCTACCCTAGGTGTGTTTTAAACACTTGCGTCGAATCACAGGCAATTGCATTGATCACAATAACACTTGCGGCTAATGCAGAACAACGTAATTGGTTGTTAATTTTTCCTAATGCCTAGAAATGCATGAAATAAAAAATTGACAAAGTGTGTTTCTAGATACTCACCGACTCTCTTGCACCCTCCAGTCATCTGAAAGTCCACATGCGGTATGCTCAATGCTGGGTGTGAGGAACATGTGACATCTTGGCTCAAAGCTCCTCAATCTCCAATCTCCAAATGTGCAAATGAATCCTTTTGCCCTCCAATTTCCTATTTATACCTCCTAAAAAATAGGGTTTGTGTTGGCTGCACTTGGTCAAAGCCTTAAAACTTTATTCTATCTACCCTGAAGGTCCTGAAACACATTTATTTCATTGCCATGGCATTTTTGGCTATTAATTTAACTTTTCGGAACAATTTTCAATTTTTTTTTCAATTTTTTGAAAAATTTGCAAAAAATTTCTGAGGGGGCATAGGTCTACCTGCTATCACTGGGGAATATTTTTGACTGAATTTCTTTGACACAATGCGATAAACTACATTGTATTAAAGAGGGGCAAAAGTAGACACTAAAATTTGTCCTAGGCCCGTGACTCTTAGATTCTTCATCATTTCCCCTTTTGTCTTTTATTTTCTATAGTCATATGTCTTCTATTAATTAAATAATTTTAATTATTTAATTAATTCATTTCTATCTTTATTCCTTCTTGATTAATTAAATAATTTTTTTTTATTTAATTATGTCACTAATTAAGTCCTTTTCTTTCTAAAATTAAATAAGTTCCTATTTATTTAATTTCTATGTCACTTTCCACTATAATAGAATAATTATTTTAATTATTTAATTATTCATTAGCCTCTTCTCTCATAAATTAAATAAGTTTTATTTATTTAATTTGGTCTACAATCTTGAATTTTGAATTAAATCATTATTTAATTCAAAAGGTTCTCTTTGTCACATTCCTCTACAATTAAATAATTATTTTTAATTATTTAATTATTCATTGGCCACCTAAATTAATTAATTATTTATTTATTTAATTTTATTAACCTCCACCCTTGATTAAATTATTTATAATTTAATCTTGACCATCAATCCTTATGATTTAGCCCTAACCTTGGTCCTTACCTCATCTTTTATTCTTGGCCATTGATCATTGACTTTCAATCTTAGCCCTTCATTCAAAATTAATTCCTTATAAATGACCTTGTCATTGTCATTTTTCATCTATCCACAAGTTATCTAGAGTCTACATGAGCTTATGCTATCCTTTCCTATCTTGAGCTATCTTGCTATCAAGTCATCAAGTCAAGTGCATTCATAGTCATTAAGAATCTTCAATATTTTTCTTTGTAATTGCCATTAGGCCTATTTGCATGCTCAAGAAAAATTTGAGGGAAATCATTATATTGAAGCAAAATAGAGAAGTGCAATGGAGGTGAATCAATGATGGCATGAAGATTTGGTAATATTACTTTATATTTTTATGTCTTTATGCTTATTTGTGCTTCATTGTTTATTGGGGTTTGATTTATATGGTTTATAGCCTAACCTTGATAATTTTAACCTTGATTATAGCTTTGTATTTAGCCATGTGCTGAAATGAGTCCCTCAATAGCTTGGGAATTAATGTCACTTAACATCATGTCAAAAATTTGTAGAAATATGTCGTCTTATTATAATTCCCTTGATCGCCTAGATTGCGCCACATGGCACCTCCCTGCTTTCCCTCTGATAGATTAGAGATGTTGGCAGGTCCCCCACAGGCTATTGAGAATGGTCAGGATTAACCTGCAACATCTTATCACAACCATTGATATGCTAAGACTTGATGCTTGCTACCTTTGAAGGGCGATGGGCCCCACCTTGGAAAAGGACATGTGCCACCTGCCCGCCAGTCCATTGACATTTTTTAATGAATATTAAAATATACTTGGGAGTGGGGAACAGTCAGGATGTAATCAAATGAGCCAAATGCCTCTATTAAGAGTTCAAATATGCACATGCAAAATGTTAGTAACTTAAAAAGGGGGACTTGGCTAGGTTGATGGGAATGGGGGACATATACTTAGGGTTAAGACTTTTGAAAACTCATATAATATTAAACCCTTTAAGATTTTGATGCATAATGTTTCCTAGTGACAAAAAGATTGATAAGACTAGGCAAAGGGGCCAGTAAATTGGACGAGTTCAATGACATTATTCCAAACTAACACAACCAGGAACCAAAAATAACCAGTCAACTTGAAAATATAAGAAATAAGGGTAAAGGCTAAGATTATTTGAATGGATGGGAGATAAACCCTAAACCATAGACCTAAAACCATAACCAATGAACTAGATAAGATCACAAAGGTTTGAAATAAGTGGAACAAATGAAGAATTTTTTTGAAGGTTCCACTAGTGGCTCTAGTTGGGGACGCATGCCTCTCAGAAGGCATGGCGAGATCTCAAAAATATCTTGGAAGAGCAGATCATTTTAGAGAACCAAAAGTAGGAAACTACCCAGACAAGGTAGCCAAACTAAACCAGACCTGAACAAAGAAAACCAAACCTATATACAAAACATACAAAATTTACAATCTACATGGAGAAAAACATATTTCAAGAGAAATATCACTTCATGAACTGTCAATGTACTAGCAGTTCAAGAAGTTCACCATTTAGATCTTGCAAAAAGTAGGATTCCTCACCATGGGTATTGCTGATCAGATAAGGGCCTAGCCATAGTGCATCAAAATTTCCTATGTTTTCCCTTATCTTTAGACCTGGCATTCCACATTAATACCATGTATCCTACTTCAAACCTTCTTGGAGATGATTTCTTGTCATACAATTTCTTTACATACAATTGCAACTTAGCATTTTTCTTCTAAGCATCTCTCCTCATCTCATCCACCTCCATTAGGGCATCAATTTTGTGCTACATCTCAACACACACATCTTCATTATATTCTTGGATAAACTTGTACATCTTCATAAGATTGTTCTAAGGAAACTTTGCTGCAATGCCATAAAATAAGACAAATGGAGCATATCTAGTTTCCTTCTTGACTATTACCCTATATGCCCGCATAGCTAGCTTCAACTTGGAATCCCAAGCTCTCTTGTTTTTCTCAATGATCCTTTTAATGATCTTCATCAAGATTTTATTGCTTGATTTTGCTTGACCATTACCTTGTGGGTGATATGGTAAAGAATAGGAAACCTAAATCCCATGCTTAGAACATAAATTTGTGAATTCTTCATACCTAAAGCACATTGAATTGTCTTAAGAAAATTTCTTGAGCACTCCAAACATAGTTAATATATTGTCCATCAAGAAATCAATGATCACCTTACTTTTTGCTCTCTTTGTTGGAACAACTTCCACCAATTTAGTAAAGTAATCCATAGCAATAAGGATCCAAGAGTGACCTCCACTAGACTTGTCTGATATCTCTCCAATAAAATCATTGCCCCACTATTGAAATGGTGTCTAGAATGCAATTGGTCTAAGTGGCAGGTTACCCAAGAACTTGAGCTTCACAAAGAACCTCTGACATGCATCACATGTTCTCACAAGCTTGTGTGCATCCTTGAATAATGTTGGCCACCAAAACCCAACTCTTAAGACCTTGTGAGTGGTGGTGTTTTCCATAGTGTGTCCTCCACACACTCCATTGTGTGTTTCAGTTAGTAGCTCTGAAGCCTTGGCAATGTCAACACATTTCAACATGACACCATCCAAACTTCACCACCACATTTCACCATTGATGATTACATACTTGATAGCCTATAGTTTGAGAGTACTTCTTTCATTGTCCATCAACCCTTCAGGGAATTGCATATTTTGTAAATAATAGACAAAATTCTTGTACAAATCACATTCTTACAGATCACAAATATGTAACCTATCAAAATAATCCTCTTAATTTATTTTATTGGCATCCAAATTTGCTTCAGCCATTAGCTTGGCTAATCCTTGACCTCTCACAAAATTTGTAATATGGATGTCAATGTTAAATCCCTATATCCTATTTATCCATATGCATCTTCTAAATGTGGCTTCCTACTGGGTGAAGATGTCCTTAACAACAACACTGGGAACATATGCAACAACTATAGCTCCCACAAGATAGTTTCTGAATTTTTTTATAGCTTTGATAAGTGCATATGCTTGTTTTTCAATCAAGTCATACTTCAACTCTCCATCTTGAGGAGACTTACTAAAAAATGCAATGGGTTTTTCAAAACCTTCTTGATTCTTTTGTAACAAAACTACAACAATAGTGTGGAATGATGCAAATGAGAAGATTTGCAGTGGCTTGGAAAAATTAGGAGTCCTTAGGACTGGAGCCTCCTTGATTGCCTGAAAATATTTTCTTGGCTCTTTAGTCCACTCCACTCTCTCACCCTTCTTCAACATCTTTAGTATGGGGTGGGTGATTTTTGAAAATTTTGTAATAAACCTTCTTAAAAAGTGAATCTTCCCAAAGAATGATTGAATGCCTTTCACATTCTTTGGCTAGGAAATTCTATCAATGGAATCTACCCTCTCAGGGTTAATTCTCATTCCTTCCTTTGACACAATGTGTCCAAATAACTTGCCTTCAGTGACCCCAAGGAACACTTCTTTGGGTTGAGTGAGATTCCATATTCTAGGGCCTTGATGAAAATTTTCTCCAAATACATACAATGATATTCTTCTTTCTTAGAGTATGCAGTCAAGTCATCTTGGAAGATTGCCAAAAATAATTCAATAAAATAAAAAAAATGCTACATCCACAACCTTCTAAAAAGTTGCACCTGCATTGGTCAAGCTAAATGGAATTATAACATAAACATAGGTGCCCCATGGAGTAGTAAATGCAGTGTTATATTGCTTAGAATCCTTTACTTTAACTTGATTATAACTAGAAAAACCATCCATCATGGACAAGAGCTTGTAGCCAATGACCTTCTGTAACATAGCTTCCTTGTTAGGTAATGGATAATTGTCCTTTAATGATGACACGTTGAGATTCCTAAAATCAACGCATAATTTGATGTCACCATTCTTTTTTCTGACTGAAACTAGATTAGACACCCAAAATGAGTGCCTAATAGGCTTAATTATGCCAACGTCCCTTAGCTTTATTAGCTCTTCTTGCATCTTTGGTGCTAAGGTGGGATTAATAGGTCTTTTCTTTTTCCTGAAAGGCTTTGCATCTATTTTTAGAGGGATTTCATGTTGAAACAATTCCTCCCTATATTCCTTCAAGTCATCATAGGACCAAGCAAAGACATGCTTGTACTTCCTCAGTAAAGAAATCAACATTGCTTTGATCCTGGGCTTCATCTTCTTGACCACATAAACTTTCTTAGGAGCATTTTTAGTCCCGAAGTTCACCTATTCTAAATATTTTGGATGGGCGGCAGATGTCTTGGCATTACTTTTATCTTGGTTTTCAAAGAATCTCTCTAAGGCTACAAGGCCTTTAGGGATCTTATTGGTCTTTAACTAAATAACTTCATTACCAAATATTGCATCCTTTCCATCCACTGTCTCAACAAAAGCCCCAAAATCAATCTCCTAAATTCATATTGGTCTACACATTTCAAAAATCTTAAAATGTCTTCATCATCATTGAAGACCTACCAATTTTGTATATTGTCAAGGATTGAAGGCCTTGTTTGTACCTCCATTTTGGAGATACCAGCAAAAGTTATATCATCAGGCTTGAGTGCAATGTTTTCCAAAAAATCTACCACTTTGTTTTGGACTCTTTCCATCCAGTCAATTCCATAAGCATCAAATTTCTCTATGAAATCCCAAATGACATTCCTGTATTGCTTCAATCTCTCATTTTTTGATGCAAATCTGGATCTAACTTGGGATATCACCAATTCTGAATCACCAATTAATTTCATCCTTTTTATCCCATGTTTTTCTGCTAACCTTAACCTCGGTAGCAAGGCCTCATATTCTTCTGCATTGTTTGTACAAAAAAATGACAAGGTGAAAGAAAACTTGAATGTGTTGCCACTAGGTGAAACCAATAATATCCCTACACCTGATCCTTCCTTGGAGCTTGCACCATCAAAATACATGGTCCAAAGATCATTATTATCAAACAATTTTATTATCTCCTTCTCAATAAGTGTAGGTTGCTTGTCATTTTCCCTTGGTAACTCTTCTATCCTAAAATCATTGATATCAGTATCAACAAAGTGGATTCTATCATCTTCAGGAGCAAGTTCAATCATGTGTGGGACCCTTGATTCTCTAACTAGTTTGATATCTTTTCCATCAATTGGGAAGGTGGAAAAAGATATATCACACTGCATACTACCCCCCATGGAGGCACTCCATCTTCTAAATAACAACATTCCATGATTTGGTGGAATGGCTACCACTGTTACACTCATTTTGAATTCCTTTTTTGCAAATGCAGCTAGCTTATATAGGAGTTCATTGATCACACCAATGACAAGGACTTCTCTAGAATCCATAGAATAACACTTGTCATGGGAACTATCAATTTTCAATCCCATCTCCTTCATGATTTTAACTAGCATGATGTAACTAGAGGCTCCTGAATCAAGTGTACAATTCTTCAAGAACTTTCCATAAAGTTACAAAAAATGGGTCTATGTTACTAGGACAGGTGGTCATTATATTTCTTAGGTAAATATGAGGGATTTCAGTAATTTTTCCCTCAACCTCCTTCTCTTTCAATTCTTTTCCACTCTCTTTGGGTGGAGTAGACACCAGTGATTCATTGCAGGTTATAGTAGCACCACTGATAAGGGCTACAAACTTTTGTTTATGCTCCTCAATCCTCATCATTTCAAGCAAGGGGACATAAACCTTTACTTGTGAAAGCAATTGAAATGTATCAAAAGGAGTATACTTAGGTAGATCAATTGGTATCATACCTTGTTTAGTGTTGTTCTCCTTCCGTTGTTCACCTTTCACTTCAGATTTAGGTTTGGATTCCTTCTTCTTAGGCTCAAATTTTTTCTTTTGTGTCTTTACCTTCATAGCAAGAGATATGACTTCTCCATCTATCTTTGGTTTTTTAGTCTTCTTTTCCCAAATTTTGTCTCCCTTTACTTCCTTGTATTTAGCCCCATCCACTTTGTTATCAGCCTTGGGTTCTTTTTCTTTTGAATTATGCTCTTTGATGAAGAGGCTACCAAACTTACCTTGATCTCCACCTACTATTCTATTTCTCAGGTGCTAAGAGCCTCTTGCATGTGCTGCCAAGGTGATTGTCCACTTTGCAATTTCCTCATCTGAGGGTCTCCTTAAAGAAACATCATCCTCAACTATTTCCAGTGTGCACACATCATGGTCATCTTCATTGTCTTCATCAGGGAGAACCTGTTGGTGATATACATTGGTTCTTCGCCTTTGAAAGTCCACATTAACTTCACGAGACTCCTCATTGGATGAGAAATCATTAGTAGAAAAATCAGACCTAATCATTATCACATTGAATTCAACATCATCATCATGAGAATGAGCATAGTCTTTTGGTGCATCTTGTTCAACTTCCATCAATTTTACAACTGCACATTGGGGAGAAGAATGAGGCAATTGACAAACTACACACCACAAAGTTTCATCAACACAATATGTAGAATGATTTTGCAAAGGGTTAGGCATGACCTAATCTTTTATATTTTTTTGATTATTGTGGATTGGATTTCCATTTTTCCAATTAGTTTATAAGGATAATCCTAGAGCCTTGGGGGCTTATCATTTTTTTGGAAATGTTGTTTGTCATTTCCTAGGCCCTTTTAATTTTTTGCAACAATATATTTGATGTCTTTGAGGGTGCTCATCACTTTAACCCATATTTCATCATAAGTAGGATTTGAACTAGATGTATTTTCTTGTTTATCTTTAAGATTGTTCAAAATTTTAACATTATATCTCCTTTCCACCTTTCCTGAAGCTTTCCTATTACTTTCAATGTGCAGAGCAATTCTGAATGCATCCGTCAAATTTTGAGGGTCCTTATCTCTCAAAGATAACTCATTTTAGAATCAAATGCATTGGAATAGGTAATATGGCACACTGGATCATTCAAACTAAAATTTTGTGGTAGTCTATTCATAGCCTTCTGAAATCTGATGTTAAAATCAAGCACCATTTCATTCTGTCCTTTGGTAATATTATTGAATTCATTGAGCATAAACTTGGGGTCATCTTTATCTCCATATCGTTCTCTAAAATACCTCTTAAATTCATCCCATGAGCTAATACTACCATCCAATAAGCTCCTATACCAATCCCTTGCATCCTCTATTAAAGACTGCATGAACAATTTCATAACCACATCCTCATGTTCTACTTTATAGTCATTAAGAAAATTAAGGAAAGCCTTCACGTGATCCTCACCGGATATTGCATTATTTCTAGTGAATTTGCTCAACACAACCCTGATATCATTGTCAATGGGATTTAGGCATCCAAGTATCCCATGAAAGCATGATTGTCTATACCTTTCTAGTTGCAGAGGTCGCCTATGAAATTTATTTTCTTTGACTTCATTACTCTTACTAGCTTCACCTCCTCCTCTCTTGTGATCCATGTTCCTATTAGAAAATTTATTGTAAGTACAATCAGTGTTACTTGTGTTAGGAGGCTTAGAATCAGGGATGGATTGATCTATATGACATGAATTATTAACATCCATTGTAGGATGCTACAACACCCTCAACAAGGCATGAAGTTTTCAAGAAATCAATCTTCCTTTTCATCTCAAAATTGGTTGCCATAATTTGCATCCTTTCTAATTCCTTCTTTAGATCCTCATTCTCCCTCCTTAATTGATCTTAAAAAAATTCTAATTTAGGAGGCAGAGGATACTTTTGAGATGTGTATTTTTCATTGATAACCAAATTTTTCATAGGTTGCGTACCCTTATCAACTGGTGGGTTGTAAATACTAGCTATAGGGAGTGGAGCAACAATGCTAGTGATTTCAGACTTAGTCTGGGTGGTGGTATTGGTATCCTTTATGGGATTAGATTGAGTCTTCTTATCAAGGATTTCAAATACAATAGGACTTGTGGTATTAGGCTCAAGCTCCTCTTGGTTCAAGAGTTTCATCTGTTCCGGTTATCTTATTAGTGTTTCTCTTTCGATCATGACATTTCTAATTTTTTTCTTTTTCTCTTTTTGTTGTTCCTTCTTATCCCAGCCTGGATTTTAACCTCTCTTTGAAGAGCATTAATATCTCCAAAAACTTCATCAGGATTTGGGAGGGAAATCTCTAAATCTGAGGACTCTGCCAAATATATAAGGTTTTGGGCATCATCACTGGATCCAGTTAGCAAGTCAGGTGGTAAAGGAGAGTATCCATTAGAGATTTGAGGAAGAATATCACCACCATAGCAACATTGGTACTAGCAATGTTATGGTGGAGTCTCCTACTTTTACTTATTCCTTGTCTGGGTCTAGATTTATGACACTTATAACTTTCTTATTTATGCAATCTTCTTCATCCTCATAATCTAGCTCTAAAAAAATTTGTTGGCTTTCATGACTACTACAATTTCTTGAAGGAAATTGAGTTGATTTAGGCACATGATGTGAAGAATACTTACTTGTACTTGCACCCTTTTGTTTCAATGACTACTTGGGAGTCTTTTTTAGTTCACCCTCCAACTTTTCTTCTGGATGTTTCTTCATTTGGGCTATGGTTTTCCTCATCTTTCTTCTACATTTCCTCCTCTTCAATTTCTTCTTAATTTCTTCAAATAATGCACACTGGTGTAGAGACTTTAGAGTCACCACCCAAAATGATTAGGGATTGTAAATAATGATGTTACTTATGTGGATCTTCAGAGAATAACAAGGATTTGCAAATACACAAAAATCCTAGGCCAACCTTTAACAATTTAGGTGAAATATTTGCAAGAAAACACAAGGAATTGATAGAAATTTATGTAAATGACCATCATAATGATAAATGGCAGGAAAATTTGACACCCAATTTGAAAATGTATATGACTCTAATTGCAGATAGTCTTACGTATTGCAACAATTCTTGGACAAAGCATACTGGGACATGAATATTTTCACAAATAGCTCCTAGTAGAGTTTCCAATATGTTGGTTATTTTTTAAGAACCAAGCTGATCTTCAAGGAAGCCTATGGAATTTCCATTTCCAATTCTTAGTAGCCTGAAGGGATTGGCCAACGAACAAGTGAAAGCAATAATATTTTCCTCTTGCACTTTGGGCTCTGTAAAACTCGGGAGGGTGATCCCACAATGTATCTATGGATCCATGCACCTAATAACCAAATACATTGGAAATAATATATGCATTCTCACAAATTAAGCTCAATAGATGAGATCTTTCAAGAATTTGGTAGATTCTTTACACCACATTTAACATTTAGAGTAGAGAATGATATACTTGACATGAAATTTTAGCAATTACAATTCAATAGAAAGTTTGATTATGAATTTATATTGCTGATGAATGATCTGTAAAGTGTATCACAAATACAAAACCTAGACTAGTGCCTTAACCCATGAAATGAAGTCAATCTCAACACAAGTATAATTGGATAAGAGTTTAATACTTAGCATCACAAAGCTTTTATGATACTACATTACAACATCATACCATTGTATCCTAAACCAAAACTTCTTATACAGATCTTGATACTCAAATTACATAAACCTATAGCTTCATCCAATCAATTTAATTAATTATTTGAATTAAAACAAAGATAGAACCATACATTCATTGGAAGACAATGAAGATTAAAAAAATAACCCTTGATCATCTTATTAATAGCTCATATAACGAAGACACCAGGAGAGAAATGGATTTGAATTTTCACCATCTTCTATATTCAAAATGCTAGTATTATTATTGAAAATTACAATTGCATATCAACAAACTCAAACCTAAGACAAGACTCTAAATTGTTCTATGTATTTTCTATTAAAAAATTGCTCTCTAATCAATCAACAACCTATACATTTTTCCGCGAATTCCTTCTTATAGAAATGAAGGAGAAAACAAGCTTCGGGCTAGAATGCACACATGTCATATTCTCATTTGACTGCTACAAAATATATTCCCCAATGTAGTTACATTTACAATTCATAGGAGGGAAATATCATGTGGGACAAAAACCATTTGCATTTTTTGATGAAGATTTGTCCCACCTTCCAAAAAGCACCATTTAGTCATTGTAGCATTCTATCCACGTGCTCCAAGCTTTAAGGAAGAAAAGCATAAAATAAAGAAAGAGGAAGAGGCCAAAGTACCTCCACGTCTACAATCCTTGTCATCAATTTCAAATAGAAGAGAATACAATATTTTAAAATTGCTATATCTAAGGCCCAATCTATGCTAGTTCCAGACCATGTATTGTATTCTCCTTACTGTAATTTCCATTGTTGCAGAACTATAACCAAAATTGTAGTCACCACCTCGCCTCAACAACCTATTGGTTTAGGACATCAAGATATTTGCTTTTTCAAAGCTGAAAATATTCCTCGGAAGGCCAATTGAATTCAATAACCTTATCAACTTTTAGCCTATATGGAGCATACTTAGTTACTACCTGGTTAGCCTCCTTATCGAACTCCTCAAGAGAAATCCTTGCTTGAGTGAGCATGTATGTACTACTCCTTAACATCCACATGTCAGCCCCTTCACAAATTATGGTTGCTTGAGTTGCAATTACCTCATTTGCTTGATCTTTTTAGTCTTGCAGGGGTTTGATTTCACCATTCTCATTGAAGATTTTAGGGAGAAAACCAATATTCAATTCATTAAACCTCTTAACTAGCTCTTTGATCTTGGCCTCCAATGGTTTAATTTTTCCTTGGAATTCTTGGATTCCACTCACAAGCTTAAGAGTGGGTTGAATGTTGTCTGACTTATTTTTATAATGCTTAGATCCAATTGCCATAAGCCTAAGATCCTGGTACCTGGGAAACCATTTCTCCATTAGTAGGATAGCCACTTCTTTATCCCTATCAAAATTTCTTACCACATCAAACATGGAGGAGTAGTTAGCATGGATGCTAATCAATCTCTTGTCGATTCCTTTACTAAGATGTTCCAACACCACGATTACAGTCTTTAGATTTCTTACATGAATCAATTCATCCAGTTGTTTACATCTCTCCTCATAGCTCTTCAGCTTTTCAATTAGGTTTTCCCAACTGATTTCTCCTGTTTGGTGTGCACCTGAAGTACTTGGCTCCTCAATTGAAATTGGCACATTTCCCAAATTGTATTGCACAATTTCTAATGAAACTTCTGGAGGAGGAACAAGGGCAGATGTAATTTTCTCTCTAGGTGAAGGAGGAGAAGCAAAGTCTATTTGCATTGGGACATTAGTTTGCATATTTTGTATCTATTCTTTCAACAATGCCTTTTCTATTTGTAATTCTAAAATATTTTGTTGACCCTTGTTGTATTCCACCAGCATGTCATTATACTTTTTTTTGAATTTATCTCTTTCTGTAGTTACAAACTCCATCGTTGCCTTTGTAAACTAGGCAACATTCACAGACATAGTAGCTACTTCAATTATAGGGGTGTTTGACACTCTCTTGATAATTAGTCCTCCCTTGTAATATGTAGGTGGCTCTCCAACTAGAGGCTTCTTGGTATTTGGATCTAGTTTCCAAATTGCAAGTGTATCCCACTGCTCATTGAAAGCAAACCCCTGTAAATAAATTGTTGCTTCTTCTTCAGTGGTGTAGAGTGGCCTGTCACATCTCCTCACCATATCAAAAGCAATGGTAGAGGCAAGATAACACTTCGGAAACAAGAGAAGACCACTCTTTCTTACCAATTCTCTTCCCTCTTGTGTTGTGATGCCTTAAAAAATTTCCCTCATTTCTTGTCTAACTTGGGCCTCAATGACACTGTTTAAGCCTGCATTATTATCTATCAGTACTCTCTTGACCTTGTGTTTATGGACACAAAATTCTAGATAGAGAGCTCGATTATGGAAAGATATTTGTGGAAGGTATTTCTCAGAAAATACCAAGTGATGGGTGGAGGTGATGTTACCAACCATGGCTTGAAATTGATCAACATTAAGGTCGTTAGGGACTGATGTTTCAACATGAGATTTTTCAAAGATTTCTTTATGTGTAGGTGACAACTTCAAAATCTCAAGGATGGATATTAATGCTGGAATTTAATTTAATTATTCCACAATGCTATAGTCTTTTGATGGATTAATTGTGGCTTTTTCTTGGGGTGGGGCTCCTTGGATTGTGAAATATATTCCCAATGTAGTTACATTTACAATTGAAAGGAGGGAAATATCATGTGGGACAAAAACCATTTTCATTTGTCGATGAAGATTTGTCTCACCTTCCAAAAGGTACCATTTAGTCGTTGTAGAATTGTATCCACGTGCTCCAAGATTTAAGGAATAAAAACATAAATAAAGAAAAAGGAAGAAGCCAAAATACCTCCACATCTGTAATCCTTTTCATCAATTTCAAACTGGAGAGAATACAATATTTTAATATCATTGTATCTAAGGCCTAATATTTACTAGTTCTAGGCCATGTGTATTGTATTCTCCTTACTATAATTTCCAATGATTGAGACCGATAACCAAAATTGTAGTCACTGCCTCGCCTCAACAACCTATTCGTCCAATACATCAAGATATTTTCTTTTCCAAAGTTGAAAATCTTCCTCAGAAGGCCAATTGAATTCAATAACCTTATCAAATTTTAGCTTGTATGGAGCATACTTAGTTACTACCTAGTTAGCCTCCTTGTCAAACTCCTCAAGATAAATCCTTGCTTGAGTGAGCATGTCCATACTACTCCTTAACATCCACATGTCATACCCTTCACAAATTAAGGCTGCTTGATTTGCAATTACCTCATTTGCTTGATATTTCCAATCCTTTTGGGGTTTTATTTCACCATTCTCATTTAATATGTCAGAGAGAAAACTAATATTCAATTCATCAAACCTCTTAACTAGCTCTCTAATCTTGGCCTCCAATGGTTCAAATTTTCCTTGGAATTCCTAGATTCCAATCACAACCTTAAGAGTGGGTTGAATTTTGTCTAGGTTATTTGTATCATGCTTAGATCCAACAACCATAAGACTAAGATCCTAGTACCTGGGAATCCATTTCTCCATTAGTGGGATTGCCACTTCTTTATCCCTATCAAAATTTCTTACTGCATCAAAAATGGAGTAGTTAGCATGGATGCTAATCGATTTCTTGTTGATTCCTTTATTCAGATGTTCTGACACCACTGTTACAATCTTTAAATTTCTTACATGAATCAATTCATCCTACTGTTTACATCTCTCTTCATAGCTCTTCAGCTTTTCAATCAAGTCTTCCCGGTTGATTCCCCTGTTTGGTGTGCACCTAAAGTACTTGGCTCCTCAACTGAAATTGAAACATTTCCAAGATTGTACGACATAATTTCCAATGAAACTTCTAGAGGAGGAATAGGGGAAGATGGAATTTTCTCTCTAGGTGAAGGAGGAGAAGCAAAGTCTATTTGCATCGGCACATACGTCTACATATTTTGCATTTATTCTTTCAACAATGCCATTTCTGTTTGCAATTCTAAAATCTTTTGTTGACCCTTGATGTATTCCACCAACATGTCATTATTCATTTTTCTAAATTTATCTCTTTTTGCAATTACAGACTCCATCGTTGCCTTTGTAAATGGGGAAACATTCACATACATAGTGGTTGCTTCAATCGCAGGGGTGTCTGACACTATCTTGATAATTTTTCCTCCCTTGTAATATACAGGTGGATTTGCAATTGGAGGCTTCTTGGTATTTGCGGCTAGTTCTAAAATCGCAAGTGTATCTCACTGCTCACTAAATGTAGACCCCTGTAAAGCAATTGTTGCTTCTTCTTTAGTGGTGTAGAGTGGCCTGTCACATCTCCTCACCGTATCAAAAGTAATGGTGGAGGAAAGACCCCACTTCGAAAGCAAGAGAAGACCACTCTTTCTTACCAATTCTCTTCCCTCTTGTGATGTGATGCCTTGAAAAATTTCCCTCATTTCTTGTCTAACCTGGGCCTCAATGACACTGTCCAACAATTGGGGGTACAAGCTTCTTTTCTTGGAAATTTTATTAACATATTCTTATCTTTTTTCTCTTCATGCAAACTCCATGAAAGTGAATGACTTGACAAATGAATCATCATCCATAAATTTGTTACATGCCTCTTCTCTCACATCATTAGTATTGTTCATATCAGTTAGGTCCACCTTACTTAGTTTGAGGCCCATTTGTTGTGGTAATATCTCCCTAGGTGGAGAAGGCATACCTTGGTGCATCTTCTCTTCAATAACATAAATATCATCATCGAAATTGTTAGGATACTCCACCAAACCACTTGATTCTACCTTTTATTTCTTTGGGGGTGGCTACCTTGGTGGTGATGATACCCTCAATGGTGATTCAAGTTCAATAAGTTTTGGAGTAGTAGACCTTGGGGGAGGAAATGGTGCCAATTCATGTGTCGGTGAAGGCCTTCTTGACTCCTCTTGTTGAGAAGAGGTGGTTACTTTTTGATTTTCCTTTACATTGTCCTTCCTCGTAAATACTAATAATCTCTTTGGGGATTAGTAGATAGGTCTTTCTTTCACCTTAAGGGCCTTCCCCTTGCCTTGTTTCTCTCCTACCACAACTTTCCCCTTGTCTTGAATTATCCTTTCTTCTTTCAACCTCCCAACTACCTGGTCAAAATTTTGAAACACATATTCATGTCTTTGAATTTCATCCTTGATGTCCTTAAGAGCTAAAAATTGTGGATCCTTTGAATCCATTTCCTTTTCCAATTTTTTGAATGAAATCCATTTCTTTTTCCTATCATCTTTCTTTTCGAAATAAAAAATATTCTTGAGTACATCCTCAGGAAAGTAGAAGTTGTGGATGAACCTAGAACTTTTGATTCTGGCCTTTAGCCCTGCCATGAAACATTCTAGATCATGATTTCTTGCTCTTACCCTCTTCATCCCAAGTGTTTTGAGTACATCAAAAAAAATTCTCCATCCTCCCTCTTTCATAATAAAGTCAGAGAAAATAGTGTACGCAAGGAAAAAGGTTCCCTTCCTCTGATTTTGCAGGTGTTATCCTCTACATCTACCAATTTCCACATCACCTCAAGAAAACCAACTCTTAATGGCACATCCATTGGAAGTATATGGGGTGCAACACTTGTTCCATAAATCCTAAGAATTGTGTAACTTGGGTATGGAATTACATCTCTCCAATTGCTCTCAATGTTCATATTGGGCCTCTTATCTTTAGGCCTCACAAAATCATGTAGTGTTGTAGGGATCCTTCGCATGTTAATAATTAGGGCCCTCCTCAGTTTAGAAATAAAAATGTTCTCAAACACCACAAAACTAGACTAGTGGTCATTCCTATCCAAGAGTCTGGTCTAGCATTGGATAGGCAAGTCAATATCACCCTCTTTCTAACCAATGCCATATCCTTACCAAAGAAAGTAGATCCCTTTTATAGGAACATATGGATGAATAATGAATACCATTAGAATCTTACCCCATCCTTGCCATTCTTTAATGCAATCAATACCTCATGTATCCTTTCTTCCAAGTAAGATGCAAAATCATATAGGGTATTGCAAGTGGGATGTTGAATATGGGTATCCATGTACATTTTAACCATAGGCATGCTTGTAGTTGGATCGAACCTTAAGATATAGCATAAGGAATAAAATTTCCTTTGGAAATATGTCACAAAGTAATTTATAGTTAAAGGCTCCTTATCAGAAGGGACTAAAATGATTTTCCCTTGTTTCTTTATAGATGCTAGAAAATGCTGCAATACTGAGATTTTGAAATTATGCCTTACTTTCTCATATTCAAATCTTCATTCCTTCTCATCAATCTTGACCATGTCTTCACTCCATTCAATAAAATTGAAGACTTGAACTATCCTTGGTGACCTTTACCATCTCAACACCATCATAAGTTCTTACAAACCTAAAGATTGGGTCAATTTTCTGCCATTTCCCTTAGAAGGTCAACATCCATGTAGACGTTAGATACTACTAGCTTACCCATGTCCTATTTTCAAGGGTTACCAATAGGTATACCACAATTTCTGTTTTCAAACTAGTGGTTAAATTGTGCCCATCTAGTGAATGGTAATGTGGCATCTTTGATAGTACATTGTGTGTCAATGAGACCCTCTACAATTTGAGTGCCTTGGAACAACAATTGACCCTTAGTTTTATTAGATGTTCACAGTTTTAATTGGTCAATGAGGTCCTAGGATAGGGGTCTTTTCTTCTCCTTTAATCCTAAGGTTTGGGCTCATGGAGGTGCCATGGAAATAGGGTTTCTTACACACTAGGGTTTTACTTCGTAGAAAACTAGAAGCTTATGACTAGGGCATAGGTTTGATGCAAAGAAAATCAAGTGTTAAAAAATTTATTGTTCAAATTGAACATCAAAAATTAAAAGAAATGCAAGAAATCTAGTAATTATATTAAAAAAAAAGACAAAGTGAGCGTTGTTAGCAAATTTGCAAGCAATTGAAAAATAGGGTATTGATTTTACTTGTTTTGTAGACACTTTGAAAACCCTAATTTTTGGATGTCAAACAAACTTGAATGAGCAACAAGAAATTCCTAGTTGCATAAAATGTTTTAATGAATTGCAATTATGCTTTAAAACAAGTTTTTATGGCGTTAAAGCAGACCAATTTAGTAGTTTAGCATCTTATCCACCATTATTGTTTTCTCGCATGAACCAAAATGACTCACTTAGCCTCAATCTCAAACTTCAAATTCTAGCCATTGATTTTGCAGTGAGATGGCTTGACGAACAGCTCAAATCAAGTCAAACTTGTTTGAAAATTTGACTGTAGACAACCATTGCTACTGACCAGTCAAATCATGTCATGTGGATTTGATTCCATGTCATCCCATGGGCTCCACCATTTCCATAAGCTTCAAAAATGTCCACACATTAGTCTCTCGCTTGCCTATTGGGTTTAACTCATGTACATCTTATGGAAACAAGGTGGCGGGGAGTGGCCCAAATTAAATCTGGTGCCTTCAACTTGCAAGCCTTTAACCTCCCAAGATGTCCACCCAAAAGCATATCCTTCAGATCTGATGAATGGCCAAGATTATAACATCTTGTTTTGTATTTAGCCATGTGCTGAAATGAGTCCCTTAGTAGGTCTGGAATTAATGTTGCTTAACATCATGTCAAAAAATTTGTAGAAATATTTCATGTCTTATTATAATTCCCTTGATGGCCTATATTTCGCCATATGGCACCTCCCTGCTTCCCCTTTGAGAGATTAGAGATGTTGTGGGTCCCCCATGGGCTAGAGGAGAACGGTTAGGATAAACCCACATCTTATCACAATCGTTGATCTGCTAAGACTTGATGCTTACTGCCTTCGAGAGGCGATGGGCCCCACCTTGGAAAAGGACAAGAACCCAAACTTCATGGCGGCCATTGAACCCACGTTGGAGGCATATGGCAAAAAGTTGAACTCTTATGTAGCCTTAGTGTGCAAGGAGGGACAAATTGAATACAAGTGGAAGGATTTTGATATGGTGGAGGCCAACCTAAGATCAAAGCTCTTGGAAACTCTTGAAAATAGGAAAATTATTTTCACATGGGAGGCAGATGAAATTAAATGGTGTGCAACTAAGTCAGGAGAATATTCCACTAAAATGGGATATGCAGTGCTCAAGTTGAAATTCAAAAAGATTGGCCCAAAAGATTGTGTTGGGGAAAATTTTTTCTACCCAAAGCGGGGGCTTTTTCTTGGACCGCGATTCATGGGAGGATTCTCCTAGGGGAGCACCTATCTCAGTTTGGTTGGCATGGCCCCTTCAGATGCTCGCTTTTCCATTCAAATGTGGAAAATACTAACCATCTTCTTGTCGAATGCCAGTTTTCCCAAGGCTGTTGGGATCTAGTTCGCGCCAAAATAAAGTGGATCGGCTCTCTCAGTAGCGATATCAAAGGTGTGTTTTATTCTTGGCCGATCCTAGATAAAGAATCCACAATGGTAGGTTTGTGGGAAGAAGCTCCGATGATGGTAATTTGGTAGCTCTGGAGAGAGCGCAACAAATAGATTTTCAAGGGTGTGGAAGCAAGTTTGGATCAGGTCAAACACAAAATTGTAAGTAGTATTAGTGAGCATTTCTCAATTTCCCTGAAGTCAAAGAGAATTAAGCACATCTCCTCATGGGATAGGGAAATGTTGAAGGAATGGCCCTAGATAATGTTAGAAAATCCTCTCATTTTCACAAGGGAGAAAAAATGGAGCCAGGAAAAATGGAAGCTTCCCCCTTCTGGTCGTCTGAAGTTGAACTTCGATGAGGCCTCAAGGGGAAATCCGGGGCCCTCAAGTGCAGGTTTCATTCTCAAGAATGATAAAGGGGCACTTATTTGGGCGACATCCTACAAGCTTCCTGTAGGATCAAATACTGAGGCAGAGGCAAAAAGTCTCATGGAAGGGCTCAAATATTGTGTTGACAATGGGTTTCACCAAGTCGACATTGAAGGTGACTCAGAAGTCCTAGTCAGAGCAGTAGGTACGAGACATGCTCCTAGCTAGAAATTGCAAGCCTGGGTGGACTCTCTTTCTCCAATGCTAGATAGGATAGCTAGGGTGTGTATCAATCACATCTTCAGAGAGGCCAATAAAGTGGCTGACGCTCTAAAAAACACAACAATTGATTAGGTTGCAAATTTTTGAGGTGACAACCTCCATAACAACTGGAGGAATATTGCAAAACTGTTAGCCTTAGACATTAAACAACTTTGATCCCCAAATGGTTGTGCTTTGAGTTTCAACAGGAAAAAATCTCTAGAAAATCTATCACAACCCTATTCATGCCTAATCCTTAGAAGTTGGGTGCGGACCCCTTCCCTCTACAAATACCTGCGCCACAGCAGACTGGAGTATTGAGGTGTCATCGAAGGTTGGGAAAACATTGGATGTGGTAGAAGTTCCTATCATTTGTCGCTACTACTAGATTTTGGCTGGTAGAGGGGTGTTCAAAGAGGATGTGCTAGAGCCATTCATGTTTGACTAAAGAGTTGGTGTTGGCAATAATTGCTTCAAAGGTGTGCTGACAGACAACCACAAGGATGTTGGCATTAGCAAGAAGTTAGGGATACCCATGACTGGGGTTCGTTTGCAAGAATGGGTGTTCAATAATGAATGAGGCTTTGGAACGATTCAACACATTAATACTGGATAAGAACATGGGCGAATGCTAGAATGTGTTGCAGGAAAAAATTCCCACATATCTGGGCAATGGTCTTCTTTCTGGAATTTTTTTTTTCTAGTTTTTGTTCTTGCAGTAGCGGGCTTCATAAGTATAGGATAAATATACATGTAATTTCTTTTCTGATCTATTAGAAGAGTTCTATCCTCCAAGATAGCGATTTTCCCTTAAAAAAAAAGAAAGTTTCCTTGTTCATATTTATTGCACCAATAGAAAATGAGTTCTTTTAAATAGTACCAAAGTAGATGTTTTAAGTTGCCTTGTTCATTCTTATTGCACCAATAGAAAATGAGTTCATTTTAATGGCACCAAATGTAAATGTTTTAATTAAAAATGCTTTAAAATTAAAAAGGCCTTGGACCGTTCATCAACTTCTGCAAGAAAAATGATTATTTGTTCACACAAAAAACATGCCATAACCCTGCAAGGGCTGCACCAACAATTTTAGAAAATATCCCAAATACAACAAACAACTAATAGTTAGGGTTATGTAGACTGAAAATCCAAAAAAATCTTTACAAATTGAAGTAGAAATAGAAATCAGAACAATAGTAGACCTATTACCTTCAATAGCGGCCTTTTCACTAGAACGATTGTGGCTCCTTCAAACGATAGCGGCATGAAAAAGTATAGTAGAAGTTCTATTTAGGATGAAAGTGGCCCTATAAATGTTAGTTCCCTCAAAAACTTGCAACACATAACAAATAATAGCGGCCTTTCTAACAATGGAAGTTGACTTTAGGATGATAGCGGTCGAGTTTAGGATGACTGTGGTAAAATTGTAATGACAACCGTGTTTAGATTTTGAGACTTCGCGACCCAGATAGAAATAATGATTCTTACAAAAGACACTAGCATTCCAAAACTTGTAACTGCTCACAAAACCTTACGAAAACATTAGTGTTAAGGACCTAGGTCCCACCAAGCATGCCAATTAATGTAAGGGAGAAAATAAGCATAAGGAAATAGTAATGAAATCAAATGAATGAGATCAAAACAAAGACAAGTCCCAACCTACTCATGAAATGAAATTATAAAGCAATGAATTCAACAAGCAATGCAATCATAAAAGAGAACATAAACTGAATTCATGAATTACAATATTACCTTCCCATGTCGAAGTGTATTCGTATTGATGTTGGATTGCTTGGATCAATATGAAGCCTCCATTATTGTGCAAAAACTTCAAAAGGTATATTAATGGTGATCAAAGATGTAAGTATTTTATCTTAATAATTCAATAGTCACTTTAGCATGACCTCTCCACAAATTCTCTAGATTCTCTGATCGTTTTTGAGAAGGAAGAAGGTTGTTTTATAGATTTGTAGGTTTTAGATGAACGATCGGGATTCAATAATGAAAGATCATGATCAATGCTGAGAATCATTGAAAGGAAATAGATTGATCAGTTAACTCCTCTAATTGATCCAATTAAGGATTTTAATTGAATAATCAGTGGGATTGAAGAAATCAGGTTGAGCGTTCAATGGGATTGAGCAATTGGTGGAAAGGGATGGATTAGTTAACCAATTAGAGCACGAGAAATCAATGGCCATGATTTATTCAATCAAAAAGGAGTGAGGATAATTAATAATTGAATAATTAATTAATTTAGAGAGGAATGTGCAAGATAAATTTGAATTAATAAATAAGGGTTTATTTATTAACACATTATGTTGAGTGGATTAAATAGTTGATTTAATTATTTAATTTGGAGAGGGGAATAGGATTAATTAAATAATTAATGACAACTATTTAACTAATTTGGATGAATAAAGTATGTTAGTGATATAATCAAATAATTGATGTTTATTTAATTAATCAGGAGGAATAAAGTTAGATTAATGATGAAATAGTGAATTAATTAAATAATGTAGGATTATTCAATTAATAGATAGAAATAGGGTTAATTAGTGAAAATGATGTGAAATGTAATTATATTAATGATAATTATGTTGATGATGGAAAAATGCAATTCAAGATGTGTGATATGCGTTAAGCCATTTTTACATGTCTACAATGGGATCTCATTCAAGCATCACCTAACTATCATAGCATGCTTCAAAATGATTTACAACAAGTTGTGGTTCCTCCTACTATGCAACCAAATGATGTAGCAACCCTAATTAAAGGTATGAACTCAATCAATGTAGACATTTTTTTTCATCAAGATGAGCTACCTCCACTAGAAATACAAAAAAATGAGGCTTTGATGATAGTGGCTAGCATTAACAAGTTTGGAATTAAGTAATCTCATTGATAATGGTTTGAAACTCAATGCATGTAGTATAAACCTTTTGGATAAAATTGGAGTGGAAAAGACTAAAATTCAACTAGATTCTTTATCTATATGTGGTTTTGATAATATGGGAAAGCAACCACTTGGTGTGATAACATTTCTTGTAAAATTTTGTAGGGTTACATTCCAAACTCCTATCCATGTCATGCCCCAAGAACTCGATATAATCTTCTCTTGGGTAGGCCATAGATTCATGAAATGAATGGAGTCCCTTCAACGCTTCATCATCTAATGAAATACACTTATAAAAACAAGGTGTACACAATCAAAGATGACCTACAATTAGAAAGTTCTTTGCAAACTAAAAAAAGAATGAAAAGTCCTTTGAGAACATTGATACCAACTTCAAAAGTGGAATCGGTTCAAGAATAAGAGAAAGAGAAGTTATTTTCATCAATCACAAAACTATTGGATGATGATTGGGGTTCATTAGATTTCACACCTACATTCATGGGAGAACAAAATCACAACAAAAGAATCAGAAAAGGAAAAATAAATAGCGGTACTATCAACACAATATGAAGTAGAATCATCACAAAGATCTGAATCCATAATTCCTAGTAAAGAAGAAGACAAAACTTACACAACCAATTATGATGAGATTGATCATGAGAATCCACCATCCTTGAAAGAAATGAAATCTCTTTATGGATGAGGATATCAACTCTTGAAATAACTTGGCTATAATAGAAAAGGATGTGGAGTAAAAGAACAAGGCATTAGAGTTCCTATAGAGCTCAACATACAAGAAACAATAAAAGGTCTTGAATATTATCCTTCAAAGATAACAAAAGCATCAAAAAATACTTCACTTAATATCAACACTATCATGAAGGATTCTCCTTAGACAACTCTCACATTGATGTGTCCTTACTTAATAGATACCACAAATGATGATATGGCAATGGATTACTTTCAAAATGATGTTCAACTCTAGTAGAATTTTTGGGAGTCTATGATAATTTACCAACTCACATCATAATCTAAGATTCACTTATTTCTTAAATTCTAAGGGATACTTTGGAGACGAAGCTAAAACAAGTGATATTGAACAATGAAGATCAAAAAATCCTTGAGATTCCAAATCAAAGTGCATTACTTGTGGGAGATACAATAAACATACCAATGGATACATCTAATGATGATAAGGTGATTCAAATAGGAAAGTGTCTTGATGATGATGAACACAAAGATCATGCAACATTATTACATGACACTTGAAATCTTTGCTTGGACTTATTCAAATATGTTGGGTATTGATGCTAGGATAGTTACACACAACATTATCCTTGAGAAAGATGCTAAACCCATGGGATAAAGGATACATAAGATGAATCCTAAGATATATTTTTTGGTTAAAGATGAAATTGAGAAGATCTTAGATGCTATTTTTATCCATCCTATTGATTATTCCCCTTGGATATCCAACATTATAGAGGTGGTAAAATTTGATAATCATATTAGGATATGTGCAATTTTTTGTGATTTAAATAAAGCATCTTTAAAAGATGATTTACCCTTCCTAATACCAACATGATAGTAGATTCCACCACGAGACATGCCTTATTATCATTCATGGATGTTTTTTCAGGATATAATCAAATCTTTAATAATCCCCAAGATCAATATAAGATAGCTTTTCCTACACCTTGGGGAACATTTTGTTGGGTTGTCATGCCTTTTGGATTGAAAATTGCTGGACCAGCATATCAAAGAGCTATGACACTAATATTCCATGATTTTATACATAAAATTTTGGAAAATTATGTTCATGATATCTTGGCTAAGTCTATAATTCGTCAAGATCATGTCAAAATACTTTATAAAATCCTTGAAATAATTTGTAAGTACAACATGAGGTTGAACTCGAAGAAATGTTTTTTTGGTGTGGATAGTGGAAAATTATTGTGTTTTATAGTGTCACATAGAGGTATTGAGGTGGAGACAAATAATATTGATGCTATAATAAACATGCCACCTCCTAAGAACATTTATCAACTATGTAGTTTATAAGGCAAGATTCAAGCTATCTGCCACTTTGTTGTGTCATTACTAGATCAGACTCTACCCTTTACCCAACTCCTTAAGAAAGAATCAAAATTTAAATGGAGTGAGGATTTCCAAAAGGCTTTTGAAAGTTTGAAAGAATATATAGCTAATCCTCTTGTCTTGCAACCTGCTATTCAAGGAAAACCATTCATCCTTTACATATCAACATCAACCCATGCTTTGGTTGCATTATTGGCTCAACAAGAAGAAAATGAAAAAGAACATCCTGTTTATTACATTAGCCAAACTTTGATTGATTATGAAACTCAATATACAACAATAGAAAAACAATGCTTTGCTCTTGCGTTTGCTACTAATAATTTGAGACATTATTTATTAAACATAAAAGCCTGCATGTTGTCATGAGATTTGATCCTTTAAAACACCTTTTTTCTAAAATAGATTTATTAAGACGTTTAGCTAAGTGGGTTATGTTGGTAACTGAGTTTGATCTTAAGTTTATTCCTTAAAAGGTGATTAAAGAACAATATTTGAATGACCATTTAGCTGACACCCCTTCACCATTAGCATTAGCCACTCATGATTCATTCCCTGATGAGAATGTGTTGACCATAAAAATGAAATATGGGAATTATATTTTGATGGCTCTAAGTGTCAAACTGGATTTGGAGCATGGGTTATATTAATACCACCTTCAGGAAAGCCAATTCCCTTATCCTATCATTTAAACTTCCTATGTACAAAAAACATTGTTGAATATGAGGCCCTAATTGTTGGGATACATGCGGCCTTATCCTGCTGGCATTACAATGATTTGTCATAGATGTCGAAGTGCTCTAATGATATATTATTCCAAAGTGTTCTAATGATATGCTAATTCTCTTATTGTGGTAGTGTGTTGTTTTATGGTATTAGATTATTCATCCTTTGTTTCATTTATGGTGTTCAAGAATTCACAAGATGGTGTTGTTGCAATGTTGATCATGAAGTTGATGCTTGGTGTTGTTGCACAATTGATCATGGTTGCAAAGACTAAGGTTGATGTATTGAAATTTTTTATGCATAGGTAAGGTTTCAAAGTGCTCTTTCATATGCTAATGATGTCACATTATGGACATCTTGTTTTCATACCAAATTTTCCTCAATGTTGAGATGATTCATTGCTCATTTATTGATTAGTTCATTACAATGGTTCACTACAATGGTTCATCTCATGAGGGATTGATGTCTAGAACCCACCATGGATATGAAAAAGGTTATTACATGATTTCAAGCTTATTATTTTGATAAAGGATTTCTTCAACAACTGGTGGTTTATTCTAAGACTTAAAATCTCAAGTATTCAATTCTAAGGTTTACATTGTCTTTGAAGAATGAAAAAGTCTTAAGCATACTTTATGTCATATTTTGAAGGTGACTTACACTAGCAGGTTAAGGGTGCTTATGTAATGAGTTGAAGGGTGATTAAAGACGTATTCATCGGCCCCTTCTAGGGTTATCGACCCAACAAGTGAATGTTGTATGTTTGGGTATATCGAAGGTCACAAGCTTGTTGTATGCGACAACAAATAAGGGTTTCAAAATTTATTGTATGAAATGACATGTATTGAATCTGAACAATAACAAAATCTTAAAGTTTTGAAGGTTAGTTGACATAATCTTGGACATTGATGATTCTGTGCGGTTTCTCGAAAGATTCAGTGATGCTACAGTTGAGACTTATAGTTTTCAAGCTCCTCATTTAGTTACAAACTGTCTTTGACAATGGTATGACTCTAATGCATTTTATCAGGTTATTGATAGCTTCATATATATTGGATTATGCATGGAATTTCAAGGTTATTGAATGTTTGAGTTTGCAGATACATTTGTTTTGACTGTATGATCATAGTATTTGTGTAAAGTGGTTTCTTTCAAAACCCTATGAGATAAATTCTTAAGAATGTTGTTCACAGCTAAATTACAATTGTGTTCTTTATAATGTGAACTAAAGACAGTGTGCATATAATGTTTTTGAACAAAAGACAGTGAGTTATAATGTCATTTGTGTTTTTTAGGTTTCCAATACAATGAACCTATAGGACATAAACTGCATTAAAAGTTAAAGTTGTCATGAATTGTAGTGAAATAGATAGATCCTTTGTCTTTTATTATTTTCAAGATTAACAAAAGAGATGTAAGGTCATGCCAGTGAGACATAGATTGACCTATTGCCAATGAGGCTATATTTTTCCAGTGAGGCTATATTTTACTAGTGAGGTTGTAATCAGTGAGATGTTCATTGCCAGTGAGGTTGTAATTAGTGAGATTACTTTTGTGCCAGTGAGGCCTTATAAAATGAAATTTTAGAGTGTTTTTTTCTCCCTATAAAGGGTTTTCCACTCATAAATCACTGTGTTATAGTTTTTATGGTCTTCATGTTCAAACAATTTGGTTATGTTGATTCCTTTGAGTGCTTTTCAACACTTGAACTTCTATGTTAATCAAGAATTTAGTCTTGCCTATTTGATTGGGTTAATTTTAGCATTTGAACTTCTAAGTTATAATAAAGAAACTATGTGCATAAGTTTATGAGAAACAATCAAATTGATTTTGTTTATTGAAAAAATGATTCAACCCCCTCTCAATGTTTTCGTACTCCAACAAGTGGTATCAGAGCCTGACCCTTGCACAAAGTTTAACCAACTTAAGGGTTCCTAGTATCGGAGTACCTATCATGAAAAATTGCAAAAGAAACAAAGAAAAAAGAAAAACCCAACACAATCCCAAACACCAAGTACCATCTAAACCAAATACTAAAGTTGATGAGGAATTAGTTGTAAGATATGACTTGCAAATTGAAGAAGATACAAGGTTAAAAGATGGTCTTTTAGTTAAGAATGTTGATAAAGAAAGATTCGTTTGAGAGTGATTTTGAACAGGAGTATGATGAAGAGGATTGTGAAATTGATATTGAAGGTGAGTTAATTTTTTCCCTTGAAGAGATTAAGAAACTCATATTGGAGAATCAAAGTTTAAAGTTGCAGCTCCATGAAGAAAAGGTATCCAAGACTAAAACTCTTTTAGACGTTCAAGAAGAAAAAGAGTTGATCATAGATTTAAAGGTGCAAGTTGTAAAAGGTAAGAAAATAAAAGAAGAAGTCAATAATCAGCTTAAAGCAAAATATTTTGATTGTGAGAAGTATGAATTAGAGTTAGTTTGTTTGAGAAATGAATTAGGAAAAGCATCTTCAAAATTACACAAGTCACTTCAGTTTGAAAAGAGTACTGAGTGTTTATTTGAGATGTTGAACAAACAAAAACATCACAAGGATGTTACTTGATCAAGATTTGAAGAAGGACAATGTTCTAATGTCAGAAAAACTCCAAGGAAGAAGATAGATTTAAATTATCACTCTGCTGCTCCAAATGCTGAAGACAAGAAGAAGACAAAATTTACACCAACACAAATCAACAATCACAAGTTCAAAAGTTCTTTTTATTTAGAAAAGCAACAAAGGTCTAGGTTTGAAAATCCTTTTTATTGTTATTGTTATTCGTGCTATGAGTATGGTCATAGGGCAATGAATTGTTGGATGCATGCAAGGAAAGTAGGATGTAATAAGAACTCATTTGAATGGTTAATGTATAGTCGTAAAATTGCACCCCTTGCAGTTTCACATACATTATTGTATCCACTCTAGTGTCCATTCCCTTAGCATCTTGTGTAGGCTCATTTTAACCCTTGCATTAGCCTTTTTCCCTTCTCAGGATGCTCCAACACCCCTTTTCAGCAGCTACCCTTGTGCATCAACTCTGTGTCAAACTTTGTGCTTTTCTTATTCGCGTCATTTTCTAGCGTGACAAGTTCGGACACTAGTGCACCGCGTGAACGTCTGTGTGCCATACTAGTGTCCTGTGATGTTTCAACGTTCAAACAACCATTTTTGTGCATTCTTGCCACTTGTCACCTCCTTTGGTTGGTGGTAATGGCTTGGGATGCCCTAAAACGGCTGGAGAAGCTTCTTTTCCCTCATTAAAATCTATCCTTTCAGTTCATTTTTCCCTCCAACTTCTAACTTCTTCTAGCTCCACTCTTCTGCTTCTAGCTTCCTCTCCTTCTTAGATTCTCTCTCAAGCATTCTACCATCTTTATCTTGCTTATACAACTCCCTTATTTGTTACAACAACACTTCAAGCTCTCTTTACAAATCTTTCAAGCTCTCACATCAATCCTTTGCAACATACTCTTGGCTCTTATAGCTTTCTTTGCTTCCCTCCTTGGCTTCCTAAGCCTTGCATATCTACATTGTGCCTTGCACCTTTGAGAATCTTGGGATTTCATATCCCCTTCTTATTGCATCCATACTTCATGATATGGGTTCTCCTCCTTGAGCAGGAATTTCTTATGTCACCTCTTTTGTGATACAAGTTCTCCTCGAGCGGGGATTGCTTTTATCATTCATACTTGGTGGTGTGGGTTCTACTCCTTAGTGGGTTTGTCTTTCACCACACACTCTTTCCATTTCAATTCATTTCTCTCTCTCTATCTAGTTGTTCGTGGAGGTGGGAACACCAAAACGAGGGTTTGATTGAGGCAAACCCCTATATAGCCCCAACACTTTCTCCAGATCTTACAGACGCAGGTATTGAAGATATCTACTAGCTGGAGGCTTGATTACTTGGATTATTGTGAGCATCTTCTTTCCTTTCTCCTCCTTATCTTTATCATTTCTACTTCACTTTATTTCAGTTCTATCACTTTCTATTATTTTTCTGTATTCTGGAAGTCCTTAGCAATTAGAATAGAAGTAGTCATTTAGTCATTTTCTACAAAAAACTTGCTTTCTGGTCCATATGAGATGCCAACACACCTTTGGGATGCCAGCGTGCCACGCTGTTGTCTGTATTCTGCCCTGACGTCCTTTGGCTGAGAGCTTGTCATTTTGTCCAAAGAATCTTTGTGACTTGCTCTTTCTGATTCAAAAAATTTCACGCTGTTCCTTGAGGTAGTTTAGGGAAGTTTGAGGCGTGAGGCTCTCTAAATGAAGAGAAATTGTGAGTAGTGAATCCCCCTTATCTACAGTTAAATAGAAGAAACAAAATCATATGCTATAGATGTCATAGGTTTGGACATATTGCTTGATTTTGTAGGAGTAATCTAATGAAATCACTTAATCACCATAAGAAGACATGTGTTAAGAAGGTTTGGAAAAGGAAACAAGTGAAAGAGAAGGATGAACCTAATCTTGTGCATGCTGCACAAGAAAAAATTATAACAACTTAAAGAATAACATTAGGTTAGGGGGAGGTGTTTATATTTTTATCATTTAGCCCCTTAGATATCAACCAAGAGGATGTAAAGGTTGTAAATAGAAAAGCTAATGAATTCATGGAAAGCTAGTTATTTTCATTGTCTTGATTCTAATAGTGTTCCTTTGATATTATCTTGTCTAATGATTGTTTGAGCAGTTTGAGTTGTCAATAGTAATCTTTATCTTTGCTTGATCCTTGCTTGCTAGGATGACAGTGGTTTAATGCATTGAAAGGCAGTAAAAGGGTGATTTACATGACATCATAGTGACAGATGCAATGATGGTGTCTAATGAATATTTGATAGGTTTATGATGTTTTGTTTTTGAGCAAGCTCTCTTTATCTTTGTCCAAGCTGGGTAGGCATGTTGTATTCTCATATGATATCTGTTAAAAGTTTTTATCAATGCTTCTCATTGACTATCTTTCTCACAAGGTAGCAGATGTTTCTCAGTCATATGATGTTAGGTCATTGCTATATGTCAAAGCAGTGACTTTGGTTTCAAAAGATAATCAAAAAATATCTCTAAATGTTTGTGAATAAAAGAAATGAGACAATGACAAAAGAAAGCATAAGTCTAAGGACAAAGGACAACTTAGATGTATTTTGCAAGTGTACAAGAGCCATGACAAAGGTAGAAGCCAGTGATAATGACATGGTGTTGTGAAGTAGTATAAATAGTGGTACATAGTTGTGGTGTTTGACAGTCTTATATCAATGCCATGTTTCCATGACAATGTCTTTTTACAGGGGCAGTGAGTAGTGTTGTGCCCTCAGCACACACGCCCCATTCAGAATGGGGACCCTCTTTTTCTTTCATCTTGTCAGGTCATTTTGTCGCTGCCTCATTTTGCATGCCCCCTTTTTTGGTCCTACGTGGTTAACGTACCTCCAAAGTCTTATCTTGAGTTGACCGTGTTTCACCCCTCCAATTTTGTCAAAATTTGGTGCCTTGCGGGGTCTCCTTGGCAGTTTGCCTCTGTCAGCGGCCTTCCAGCCCTTTGGGCCCGCCCCACCGGGTTTCCCCCTTGACTTCACCATTCTGAACGACAGAAGACTTCCGCCTTCCTGAGTACCGGGAATCGGCTCCCTATTCGCTATTCGGTGAAACTTACAAATTTCTTGGCTACTTTTGCATTGTCCGAGCCCGACCTCCAAACTTCTGTGTCCGAAACTCCCTACGGACTCCATCATTCCCGACGGAAAATATTTAGAGGAACTCCACCCTCCGAGCCCCGAGACCCCCTTGGCTGTCGATATGAAAAATGAATTTCGGACAGCCACCTACTCGCGTCTTTCCGAACCTCGGACCCCGGACCTCTCGCCGCCATCTGCGAATTCAAATCCACCCACCATATGCTTTGTTGTTCTTGCATTTAATGAATCCATTAATGGCGGTGGGAGTATAAATATCTTGCCCAACCTATCATTTTCACTTGTCAGGGTTGCAAATAGAAACCAAAGTGCTTGTCAGAGAGGATCACTGTCTTCGTCGATCATCGCCCTCGCACCCGTTGTTGTCACTTGCTAACTGTTAGTGGATTTCACACCTTGTCGCATCAGGTTTCCAAGGTAGGTTTACCATTTTCCCTCCCGATATTTTTTCATGATTTTAAAGCTTAAAGTGATGAACAACCCATGTTAAAGATACATTTAAATGATAGAACATAAGATCTCGCAAAAAACCCATGAGATAGAATCTTTTAAAAACGTCGAAAGCACCCCCTGAGATCGATCTAGAAGTTAGCCCTCGTGCGACTATTCTTCGCTCAGGGCATTCGCAGCATCTGGGCCCGAGCCTCTTCTTCACCAGAAAAACTAATAAAATTCAACATCCTTTTCAAAATGGCTGCGACATCTCCCAGGCCCAGATCCTTGGGTTTTCGTAGGCGGTTCACCGTTTGACATTTCAAACTTAAACTTTGAGAATCGATCTCCATTTTGGCCTCCCGGGCCCACGCCCCCGGACTTTCGCATTTGGGATTCCGCCCAGCTCTCGCTGTTCTCAAACGGTGGAAGAACCCCATCCGCCTGAGCCTCAGAGCCCGCCATGCAAATTGCCATCTAGTGTTGAAAATTACCATCCGCCCTCCAAGCACCTGGGTCCCGATCCGCGGACTTCTATGTCTGAAACTCCGCGGGGTTTTCACCTTTCCCAAATGGTGGAGTTGACCTGTCCACCTGAGATCGGGACCCCGGTCCTCCTTTTTCCATCTGTTCCTAAGTGCAGGCCTACCTTCTGGCACTTTGTTGGGTCCCGATTCACGGACATTCGCGGGAGCTTCACCGTTTCAAACGACGAATCTGCGATGACTCCTCGCCTCCCGGGTCCCGACCAACCTTTTTTCGTAAAAGTTCCAAATCATCAATCCTTGGCATCCTCACCCTTGCTGGGCCCCACCCTCTAGAACTCTGTTTGAACTCCATCGTTCCTGATAGAAAACCTTCGCCAGAACTCCAGCCACCAGGCCTCGAGGTCCCCTTGGCCGTCTGTATGCAAAATGAGTTTTAAATGGCTGCCACCTTGCTCCTTTCTGGCCTTTGGGCTTTGCCTTCCTGCTCACTGTGGGGACTCAACGAAGAAAATCAAACGCCCAACCTTAGTGCCAAGTCCGGTCCGCCGGGCCACCCCCTCCGGACTTCAGTCCGGTGATCGCTGTTTTGAACAGCAAGGGCATGACGGCTTTCCGGCTCCTCAGGCTCGAGATTTTTTAAAAAAATTGAAGAAATACCGACTGCCCTTGGACCCTCCAGGTCCCGGACCCCGGAGTTTTGTCCCCAGAACTCCGTTTCTGCTCGATCGTTCCAAACGGCTAACCCCGGATGACTTTCCGACCTTGTACCTCCAGATGCTCCCAAATCAATCCAAATGACCTCAAATTTGAAATCTGATCTCGACCCATGTGCTTGAATTCAACCCTCTTCGCTACGAGCCTTTTGAACCATCAAAATTCGGTCGGGAGAGATCTCCTAGATCGCTCTACCTCGTTTTCGCTTCCAAGACAGTATTCCTGCCAGGGAAGTCCGGGCCTCCAGGCCCGGATTGTCTGAAAGCCCTCAATTAAAAGAATAATAACATCTCGAAGTAGAAGTATGATTTTATGAATGATAAAATTTTTAGGGTTGATTTTTTCTACAGGATTTTGACTAACATCAAAGCTTTCATGATCAGTTGCACTGACTATGCATTTGCTTGTAGGATATATGGAATCGGGTGGAGGACCCTCGAGGGCAGCTGCAGAAAAAGACAAAGGAAAGAAATTGGGCAAGACTCCTCGTGGAAAAGAGGACAAGGACGAGATGAAGTTCCAGTTCCAGGGTGAACCTCTATGATCAAAAATCACCACAGACTAGAAAGAAATAACAGACACCAATATTGGCCAAGTTGATATTGATGAGTTTACACAAAGGGTCAGAATCAACCTGACAACCAAGAATGCAAGGCTGATCAGGAAAAGTGGAATCACAAAAGCTGCAGGCTTCCCCCCATTTCTCATTTCCCCTGAGCTAGTCATGGCTTATCGGCAGGCATATCAAATTGAGACAAGGACCATCATCGACAGGGATGGTAATATTCTAGCGGATATGACAGTTGAAGGAATTACAAAGACCTTCCACATTCCCACCTTCGTTGAGATGGAGATGCCTACCATAGAGGAATGTAAAGCAGCATGGGATGACAACCCGACTGGCTGCAAGAAGTTGATAAATTAGCACTGGCTCAAAGAGAAACGGGGCAGCGCTGCGAAGGTTCCTCAAGAACTCTTCCGCAGTGATTTTCATGAAGATTACCATGACTTAGTCACTATGCCAAGCAGGGTGATGGGTCTTCCTACTGCTGCCTTCTTTCAGGAGTGGATGGTGTACTTTGTTAAACAGATCCTCCGCGGGAATGAGGACGTCACCACAAAATATGCATTCTACTAGGGAGGCATAATAAGTGACTGCTTTCATGAGTAGTTCATCAATGTCAAGAAAAGCTCCAAGTTCTACATGACCTCATATCTTGTCTACTCCTTGGTAGACCAGAGATAGTACAATGGGTTGTTTGTGGTACCCGATGAAGAGCAGGGTCAAAAATTGAAGGTCTATGACAAGTACCCCCAGCTCGAGTTCTGAAATTTTAAGGAGTATTGTAGGGTCAATGGTGCCTTCATTGGTCACGTCATCTGACTGCTTGGAGGGGATTTTGAGAGAAGGGTCTCTCACAATGCGCAGGTGTTTTTGAAGCAATACGACTTCCTGTTCCTTCAGTTCCCTAAGTTCACTTACATTTGTGCCCAAGGCTTCATAGAAAGGCCGAATAAGCTGTCCCGATACCCCAACAACCGGATCATCCTATTGGAACTTTCTCGGCAGCTCCAGCACATACAGTCAGTCTTCAACAACAAACACTTGGTAGGAATCTCCTATCCCTTGACCCTTGGTCAAGGCATGTACAAACTGCAAACTTCCTAGTGTGCTGGGAATTCAGAAAAGGAGCTAGTAGAATACCACTTCCAATTGCACACTCCTCGCCCACGGATGGACCTGTATGGGCATGTAAGGAAAGCACTAGGGCCAGAGTATGCCCATTTACACAATGTCGAGGATTTCTGGAAAAATTGTCAGGATGACAAGGAAGTGCGTACAAGGCATTACATGCGGATGATTGTGTGCTTCATAAGAAGGGTGCAACCATTTCCCATACCCGATCAGGTTGAGGAGGATGAAAGCACCGTAATGGACCCCAAATACCCCGCAGTTGCCAACTTGTTGATACCAACAATAGACTGGGATGAACAGGAGGTCGATGACCTCGATATTATAACCAAGCCAATCTAGGCCCTTAACAAGGAGTGGGTTGATGGATAGGTAGCCCAACTGAAGTGGCAAGGGGTGATCTTGACATATGAAGGGCTCAAAAGCGAGCCAAGTGCCATGGAGGAGGCTACTGCCACAACTTCAACGGGTAGGACATCCAAGTCCCCTCTGATCACCAGATCTAAGAAGAGGAAGGAAACAGAGATGGAGTAGTCTCCGGATCCAAAAGTTTACATAAGGACCCAGGAGGCTCACCTTCCAAAAGGCTCAAGAAAACAGGGGGCACCACGGAGCAGCCCATGATCTAAGAGGAAGAAGAAAAAGGTATAGATCAATTAAAACCGCTTTTGGCTATCCCTATTTCAACTGCCCCATAATCTACCTCCCTAGCCATGGTCACCACATCCCCGCCAGCAGTGGACATCTCTGTCCATCTTGCTCCTTCACCTCTGACCGAGCCTGTAATAGTAATTGATTCTTCCTCTACCGTAACTACTCCTCATTCCTCCGCTGCAATGTCACCTACCACATCACTCCCATTAGCTACTATAGCGGCACCAATACCCATTTCCACCTTTCCTGAGGCCTTCTCGAATCATATGTAGATTCTCCCCTCCGAGTTATTTTGGATCCTTATGGACCCCACTCTTTAGGCTGCCCTAGTGCAGGTCCTCACTACTGCTAAACCTTCATAGCCCCCGGTAGAACCACCGGCTATGAAGGCCACCATGTTAATCTCCAAGGAGTGGGAGAGATGGGAGCAAGAAGCCTCAAAGTCATTTGAGGAGGAGGTCGACAAATGCCACGAGCACCCAAAGTATGAACACCGCACAATTGACAGGGTGGCCTATGAGGAAGAAGGAACATGCTCTTTCGAGAGCGGGGATGAGGAAGAAGATGCTGGTGGTAGGGTCATCGTGCAAGCCTTCGACGATGATCTTGAGGAAGAGATGGCCTGACAGCCGAAGGGCACTAAAGAAGAGACAGAAAGGTCGCCTCTTGGAGGAGAAGGATAGCAACAGGAGTACAATCCAGGAGAAGATAAACCTGAGGGTGAGGCTCAAGTTGTCAAGAGCCTTGAAATTGAGTAGCCCAAGGAGAACATGTACGAGGTTGAGAAAACTGAGGAAAAGAAGGGGGAGGAAATAGAGAAAGAAGAAAGTCCTCGACAACAATTACCTACCAAGCCTCTCGTCAAGCGCCTTGTGTTCATCTAGGACTCTGATGAAGAGGAAGGAGATGTTGCTAAAATGGAAGAAAGGGCCCCTGGGGATAGGGAAATAGAGGTCTTGGCTGAGGAGGGCGAGGGTGATCATGAATCACCTAAGGAAAGGTCTGCTATGCCTGAATGGCTAGAAAGACAGCTTGGAAAGAAAACTCTTGTACCAAAGGACCCAAGAGCGAGGTTGGAGGCTATCTTAGCCTGAGTGCAGATCATGACTCAAAAAGAGAAGAATCCTAAGATCATATCCAAGGTAATAATGGATGCTTTTGGGTCTCGAGTTGTGCAGATAGTAATGCCTATGGTAGGCTAGGCTAGTGTAAGTTACAATATCTCCATCCTTGATCTAGGAACTTCTACCAGAGAGCAGAAAGTGGGAAATCTTGAGGAATCAATGGCTACTGTGGTGCACCTAATAAAACAAGACAAGGTCTTGAAGGATGAGCTTAAGGCACAGGTAGCTGCCTTGACAGATTACATCCAACAATGGTCCTCAGTAGATGATCTGCCTACCACATCCATGGCTCCACCCCAACTGCTGTCCAAAGAAAAAATTGACAAGTTGGAGAGAAGAAAGAACTTGGACAAGACTACAGAGAGCTAGTTTTGACAGGTCTTGTACGTCAGGAACATGGGTATTAGCCGGGCTGTTCGAATGGCCAAAAAATTCTTGGACCTACAACAGTCTCTCGAAGGCATGAGAAAGCTCTACACTGAATTCCCTGCCACGTACGACTCCACCTTTCCAAAGATCGAAGCCATCCTCTAGTTACCAAAGGCTGCATGGGAAAAGGAACTTGCATTCAAAAGGGACGATCATTGGCTGATGGATGTGTGGAGATGGGATTTTGACAACAGGAAAGAAAGGTTGGAACAGATAATGAGTAAGGTGGATCCAAACATCGAATGGGTTAAGGAAGTTAGGGTGGAATGCACTTGTTATCTCAAGATGATGACAAAGTATGACATGCTCGTAGTGCAGATGGATCCAGAGAAAATAAAACCTCACTTTCAAAAGAAAATGGAGGACGGGATGTCTAGTGAAATAATAGTGGAATTCATGAGTTTTTCCGCCTGTACCTTTGACCAATCAGAGTTGTTTAGAGATCAAGATGTAAAATATGATGAGGACTGGAAGAAGCTAGAAGATAATACCAAAGAATGGAGCTACCAGATGTTGCGATACGAGATCATTGAGGTAGACAAGCTCCAGCCAGTCATTCTAAAATTCATAGAATATACGGCTTCAATGAAGCAAGAGGACATCCATGTTATCAATGAAGATCCCCCAAAGGATTAGTTACAGTAAAAGAGCAATCAACAAAGGACAAAAATGCTACAGTGTCGTTACTAAAGGACAAAATAGGGAAGGAGACAAAATGTAATTTTAAATTGTAATATATTGGGGGTTGGTGAAACCCTATTTTGTAATGAATCTTGGCCACACAATGAGAATTAATCTTGGCCATTCATTTGACTTTTTGGGCACTATAAATAGGGCTCTCCTCTCATTTGCAAAGGGAGTTGAGTTGTTGTAAAGACATGCTGCTGAAATTTCTAATGAAAATACATTGACTTGGTGCATTTTCTGATTTCTTCACATGTTTCATGGTTCAATATCCATTGTTAGATACTTCATTTAGATTTATATTGCTGTTCTAGTTAGCTGTATTCTTGCTTTGATAGATTTTAGAAATGCTATTCCGTGGTTGTGAAAATTCCTGCTGTGTAGATGCCTTCTTGGTCCATACTTTTTGCTGTTTGTTGCTGGTAAATAGCTATGTAAAGTTAGTCTGGGCTTAAATTCAAAGCTGCTCCACACTTTCATCTTTGTTCATGAATGCATATGGTGCATGAAAGCTGAAATATTGGCAGACCTTAGAAGATAGCACAAATTTCATGAGACTGTGAGATTTCTAGTTAAGTGAAATATTGTTTTAAGGAAGCTATCCATTGCAAGAACTTCATGATTAATGTTCACATTTGGTTGCAGGTCCAGGAACTTTCCATATTCCCTGCTCTTTTTCCTTTTTTTTAGAAATGGCCTATACCAAGGTTCATTGCACATTGTAAAGCTAAATTTGAAGAAACATCAAAGTTTTGGACCATTGTCCGAACCTACAGCAAAGTGAAACTCGACCTCCATCTGAGAAGCTTCGGATTTGAAGATCTACCTTGCATCCAGCTACGTAAGTCTGCCCTATGATTACCAACAAAATCACATTAAAATCAACCAAGGAGTTCCATGCAAGTCATGACCTGACAACTGAGAGACCTTGGGGAGATTTTCTGCTGCTTGCAGTTGGAGATTTCCTTTCAAGAG
>VDFB02042033.1:0-13674 GCA_007258455.2 Sequoia sempervirens
TAGTCTTGAAGAAAATCCACTGCATAATCAGCAAGATAGAGAAAAGGAAAATTTGAACCAAATTGGCTTGGTCCATTTGTCATCATTGCAGCATGCAGTTCAGAAGCATCATGAGTTATCTACATAAGAGGGACCTATTTGAAGAGCCGATTAATAGCATTCATTTGAAGAAATTTTACGTTTGAATCATATCAAAAATCAGAAAAAGTCTTGAAAAACTACCAAAATCAGAAAAAGTCCTAAAAAAATCCAAAAAAATTTGAAGAGCCGATTAATAGCATTCATTTGAAGAAATTTTACGTTTGAATCATATCAAAAATCAGAAAAAGTCTTGAAAAACTACCAAAATCAGAAAAAGTCCTAAAAAAATCCAAAAAAATTAGAAAAATTCCTAAAAAAAATCCATAAAAATAAAAAAAGTCCTGAAAAAGTGCAATAAAAACAAGTGGTGAAAACCTGGCAAACAGGCGCTACTTGTGATCAACATGGGCTCCTCTAACTATTAGCTTATGTCTTGCATTTTCTTTACATCATCTATCCATGTCTATCATTTGTACATATCTATCATATCCATATCATGCAATAGGAATCCATGTGTTTCATCATGGCTTAATGAAATTTGTACATATCCATAATATTTAGGTTGTGTTTACACTGGGAGCAAAAACACAACACAAGAGAGGGGCAACATGTTTTGGAACATCACAAATGGACAAATGACAGTTTGCAAAGCACAACATCTATTGATGCATCAAATCAACCACAACATCAAAATGATCACTCAATGCCAATGAAATCAAACAAACATTGTCCAAACAATGTTAATCACAACAAAAAAAAACATCAATGTTGATAACCAAGTTGGATGATCTTAATCTGAATAATGTTTGAAATACTTTAAGCAAAATTTTGAATTGTTGTTTGATTTTCTATCATATCTCTCGAGCAATTCGATGATGTATTAAACTAGAAAAGAAAGGAAGGAGTATGATTTTTCTTTGTATGTTTTTTGCGAGGAAATCATTAGTACTATGCAAATTGGTCACGAGACATGCTCTACTAAGTATCATTGATGGCGTTTTAGAATTTGCATGGGAAACGGATTAACTCTTGTCTGTTTATGCAAGTGATACTCAAGTCATCTCGGTTCAATTATACCTAGATGCTTGTATTATCTTGCTATATTAAAAAATCATGAAAGAAATACTCAGGTCATCACTGGTGCTAACATACCCTTTGATGCTTGTATTAACTTTCAACATTTCAATGCTCTATGATGACACAAAAAGCACAAATAAGCTCTCAGAATGGAAATATTGTACAGATACCCTACACTATTAGTATAGATTACATTCATTCTAGAAACTACATTTGGCATTTATAGATTTTCCCACAAGCTGGCAAAGTAAAAAATGTTTCATATCTTTTCAAATAAATGACTGAGTACATTTTGACATTCACAAAAACATCATCACATACATTTTCATACATATTTATATCAGAAAATCATAAAAATAAAGCATACATTATAATCAAAATAATCAAAGCATTCCTAAATTGTACTATCCATCATTTCACATTCATATTCATAAAAACTATTCATCCATAGATTACAATCATATCATAACATTGCACTTACATCATAAATCATGCATACATATTCATAATAGGCATTAACATCGTGAAACCATCATATAAAACATCATGCATATAGAAAATAGACGCATTCATCATAAATCATCGCTGCATATCATATATCTCAAAATATGAATGTCAAAATGTACAAAAGATGTCAACTAGACATCATCAAAAATGGGATCATATCAGTGTGTATACAAAGGTCTCAACAGAAAATTGATAAGACATCTTGCAAAATGCACTATGAAGTGCTATCCTCTAATGCTACTGATCTCGGCTCTATCCCACCTGCCCCTAATGATCCACCTTGAGGTCAGTCCACATTCCTTGATAACATCTCTATCCGCTTGTACAAGCTATGGAATCAATCTCCATGTCTTTGGGAATTTCTCCTGTAACTGCAAGACTCACAATCTCTCCTGTTTCATGGGAAGAATCATCAAGTCAAAGCAACATCAATATCAAATCAACACGATAAATCAATCAAATCTGAATAACAAACTATTTGTTTTTCATTTTCATGAAAATCAAATCTATCAAAATCCTATTTTTTTTAACAACTTTAGAAGCAAACTTATCAACAAACTATTTTTTTTTCATCATCATGAAAACAAATTTATCAAAATCTTGTTTTTTTTAACAACTTTAGAAGCAAACTTATCAACAATTTGTTTTTCATCATCAAGGAAAGCAAATTTATCAAAATCTTGTTTGTTTTTAACAACTTTAGAAGCAAACTTATCAACAACCTATTTGTTTTTCATCATCATGGAAAACAAATTTATCACAATCCTGTTTGTTTTTAACAACCTTAGAAGAAAACTTATTAGACAACTATTTGTTTTCCATTAACTTGAAATTAAATTTATCAGTTACTATTTGTTTTCCAACAAGCTTGGGAACAAATTTATCAGACAAACATCATCAAATCAGGGCAACACAATTACGCAAACAATCAATACAAAGTCATGTATTTTATCACATTCTATCATTGCAGGGGCAATTTAGATCATCATTTTTCATCTCACATCTTTCCACGACAATTTCTTCACATCATCATTTTCGAACGATGAATCGACATCTCCAAAATTAAAAAATCTAAAAAAATTCAAAAAAATCAAAATCTTATTGATTCATCGTCAGGGGGCATATACTTATCATCGTTCGACAATCAGCATCTAGAGAAAATTTCAAAATTCTTTGAAGCAATGCGTAAAACACATCACTTCAAAGAGGGGAAAAATGTATACACCTAAAAATGGTCACATCTCAATAGTTTGGTAATTAATTAAATATTTTTAATATTTAATTAAATCTCTGAATTCAATCTTGTATAAATAAATCTAAATAATTTATTTATATTGCCCATTCTTTCATTTCGATTAAATAAATAAGTTTATTTAATCACTTTTCTTATCCATTTCTTAATTAATTAAATAAATATTACGATTTATTTATATTAATTATCATATAATCTTGGCTTGAATATTTTATTCAAATAAGGATTAAATATTTTTCTCTTCTAAAAATCCTCTAAATTCTATTCATAATTAAATATTCCAAAATATTTAATTAATTCTTCTAAATTCCATTCATAATTAAATATTCCAAGATATTTAATTAATTCCTCTAAATCCATTCACAATTTTGATTAAATCTTCTAAAGTCTATTTGCAATTAAATATTTTAAATATTTAATTAAGTCTTCTATAGTCCTAAAATCAAAAATCAAACTCACATGAAATTAAATAAATCTATTTATTTAATTTGGATTATCTTCAACAACCGTGAAACAAACTTCCAAAATAGAAAATTAATTTCTTTGTTCCTGTGCAAAATTGTTCTCATGGGTTGAAGACAAACCTCCATTTTTCTCTCCAACCTCCCAACATCTTCCATATTCCTCTCAATCTTGCCATCTCTCACCATTCAAAATTACCAGACAATCTCACAGCCATTGATCTTTGCTATCCAGGCTCTTGCCTGTAAAAATCTATAAAAGGGATTGCGAATTCTCTGAAAAAAATAGAAGCTTTCATACAGGAAAACTATAGTCAATCAGCCTTCCAGTATTCATAGCCTTTAGAATCATAGCATAGCATAGTTTAGCATATTAGCATTCATATCATGGTTTATCATCCTCATATCATAGCTTCAATTGCATCCATAATCCACAGCCCTTGTGCATAATCTACAACCCCTGTGCATATTTGTATCAACATTTCACTCCACCAACATATAGGATAGAGAAGTAATCTCCCTTTGCATACTCGTTCTGCAGGTTGCCATTCTAAGGAGCTTTGCTTACACAATCTGAGAGCAGCAACTTCAAGCAAATCCCTGGAGATAGAGGACAATGGAATGATTCTGAAGAAGCTTTCTTTGAATTCTCTTTGATTTCATATTTTATCTTGCTTTCTTTAGTTTAATGTTGCATTGGTGTGTTTATATTGTTTCATTTTGATACTAACATTTCCCACACACACAAACAACAGTATGACAATGCAGCAAACACAATGATCACAGTGAAACCCAACATTGAACATATATTGAACATCAGAACATTTCAGAAAATCAACCATCCATATCAAACAACTAAAATTAAATCAATGCAAATAACTATAGATGGATGTACTCTTTTGAATTATGATTTTATCACTTTGGCTTGAATGTTTAAATGTTGTACTTTGATTTGTGTTATCATTTCTTTGGAGCAACTTGATGATGTATTGAACTAGAGAAGCTAGGAAGGAGAATGGTATTTTATTTGTCTATTGTCTATGAGTTAATCAATTCTTATTGTGTGAATTATACCTAGATTCTTGTGTTCACCTTCAACATCAAAAATCATGAAAGTAGTACTCAGGTCATCTTGGTCTAATTATACCTTTGATGCTTGTACTCACTTTCAACATTTTAAAAGCTCAATGATGATAAAAAAGCATGATAAATGGACTATTAAGGTGCCAATGCTTGCATATAGATTTGCATGGTAAAATTATATTTCATTCATGTTAGTTTTGCATCTACAGAGTATTTTGTTCCAAAGGCGGGTAAAGATCTCAAAAACAATGTTATTTTTTATCATAAATGGATTGAGTATACTTGAAATTAACATCATCACTATCATGTAGTTATGTAATCATTTCCATTGCATACATTAGAAATAATATTATATCATTTAAATCATTCATACATTCCATCATATATTTACATTTATCATATCACATTTTACATTTGTGAATCAAATCATCACATCATCTAAATTGCATAAGAAAAATATCAAAAAACATATCATTTACATAGTCACATTTTTCATTAACATTATCAATTCATACATTGGAAATTAGAAGTATCATCATTCAAACATCATTTATCCATTCATTACAACATTATGTCATATATCATAGAAACATCACATCCAAAATCATACATATAGAAGAATTTTCATATCATTTAGGTATATACATTATTATACAACTATCACCATGCATCCATACATCATCATTATAAACATATCATCGTGATCATAAATTGCATCCATAACATTATCATATAAATCATCACATGACATATAGAACAGTAAATTAAATGCATCCATCATAGAACCATATAGAACACATATAGATTGATCAATCAGCCGCATATCATATAAATCTCAAAAAATCATAATGTCAAATATACAAGGATGTTTGAAATGTAAAGAGATACAACATCAAAAATGGATATGAATCAAAATATCAGAGTATACATCATGTCTCAAAATATATCAGAGAATTAAATCATGAGACTATGTGCTACTAGCTCTCGATGGTGCTAGCATCTCTGGACCAGTACCTCCACCACCAGACATCCTAGGATCTCTCGAGTCTCTTAGAAGAGGCTGTGTAACACCCCTACTTATAGTCCTAGACTGGCTCATGCCTGATCAAGATTGGGCATAATTGAATCTCTACTCGGAGGGAACTACATCATGGTATCAGCCCTTGTAATACTCAGCCTCTCTACCCACATAGAGAATCTCTCTCATATAATGAGACACAGAGGTACCATCAGCTAATTCCTGCAATCTCTCGACTGTCAACTGTGCTTGCTCTGCTGCTCATCTGGCTACATCTCTCACCTATCAAGGAGGCTATTTGTGCTTGTGAAACTTTCAACTGTCCATGTACCTAGGATAGAGCTTGTGCATGATCTTGAGCCTATGATTGCATCTATGTCTGCATCTACAATAATAACCCTTGGGCCTGAACAAGCTAACCCTATAATGTTTATACCTACACTTGTAAACTCACAATATGAGTCTGTTGATGATGGGAATGTATCCCAATTTGAATGCACTACTCTACGGGAGCTATTAGTGATCGCCTCTTACAAGGCACCATGACATCTCTAACATCCAATAATAGATGTACTCCACCTGATCCACCTACTCTATCTGATCCACTATCTCCCGCACCATCTCCACCACCATCTCCACCACCTCCTCCACCACCTCCACCCCTGTCTCCACCATCTCCATCTCCCTCCTCATCACTACTCATCCCATGATCATCACCACTACTCTCATCCTCATCACTACTCTCAACATCCTCCTCCACCTCACCACCCTCCTCTCTCTTATGTCAGTGACCATGTGCAACTACAACCACCTCACCAAGTAGTGGTACTGGCTCATCAGGAATAGATATCCATGGAAAAGGATGTAATGTAAGATAATATACATAATCTATAGTAATCAGATCCTCAAAAATATCATGATGAATATCCCAAACCAAAGGCTATCGACCATGGTACTCTTGAACTATAGTATCATATGATAGGCAAGGTGCCCAATCAATGGAATCAACATAACATTAGGCATAATGTGCAACACCCTGAGGCATGCCCTATACTATGTTGTATTGAATGAGCACCCTCTTGAACAAAAATCTCTCAATAACAAAATGTGTCCTACCAATCATAAACATAGAATCACAAAGATATGGCATCTCTGTATCATCATCATCCCAATGCTCACAATCTAGATAGGGCTGCCATGTAATGGCCTCTACATCATCCAAGACTCTCCTCCAATGTTCCAAATTACCCAGGATAGGTTGAGTAAGATGACTTGTGTATCTGTGAATGTACGGCCTCATGGCAGGTCATTGTCTGACCATCAATCGACATGTAACAACTATATGCTCCCATGCCCACACCTGTAGTAGTCACTCCTGAAGCCAAATTGGCCCCACCAAGGTAGACCACCTAATGCAAATCATGGTAAATATGAGCAAGCATACACATACCCCAGGCATATCTAGTACCTTGGATGATCATGCTCTCCAAAACATGGCCCCACCCAACAGAAAGTCCCTTTGACTTGTGATCAAGACAAAGGAACCCTCCAATGAAACCAACAATTATAACAGGAAAAGTGGCATAAGAATCAACTAGCTCTCACCATGGAAGCTCATATCCATAGATTGTATCATCCTGAAACACTCGGTGTAATGCCTCAGTCCCACCCTGCTCGGTAGAATCATAAACTATGACCTCCCCAACAACAGGTATCTACAAAATTTTCCAAACATCCTTAGGAGTCACTATCATCTCACCAGTGGGGAGGTGGAAGGTATTATGCTCACTATACCATCTCTCTACTAAGGTTGTCAATAGTCCTCGATTAATCCTAATCTAGGGCATATTTAGAAGGGAAGCCAATCTGCATCATGTAATAAGGTTAGTCTCAAGCTGTATCAACTATGGTATCAAATCAAATGTCCTAGGAAATCTCTCTCGAATCTGTAAGTTCATCAAACACTCCTATCATCATGAAATACTAAAAGTTAGTAATATTTTCCAATTCATCAAACATCAACCAGCCTATCAAATCTAATCAGCTCTGGTGAGACTTCACTAGAATCTCGTGAGCAACTATCATTAAACATCGCCTATCATGAGGTCAATTAATCAAATCAACCTCACCTATCATGAGGTTTATCAATCAAACTATAATTATTCCTCGCCTATCATGAGGATAATTATCATCAATCAATCATCAAACCTCGCCTACCATGAGGTTGAACATCATCTAAACTATCAAGATCATCAATCATTATCAACTCAAAGGCTGATGTGATCGAAAATCATCAAAATCAGGGAGTTAATAACAAATTATATCATTCTAACTTGAATGCGCCAAAACAGGTGGTCAATGCACTAGAAAAGTCAAAGCGCCATTAAAACTCATCAACATGCCAAAATAGGCAGTCATTATGCTAATTTGGTCTATGTGCTATTCAAGGACACCAAAGTTCTAATTCAGGTAGCCAATGCACCTAAACATTCAATGCGCCATTTCGGGGAGTCAACACGCTAATCCAGGTGGTCAATGCGCCATACCATCCATTGCACTAATCTAGCCTATGGATGCACTACAATATCTGACCTATGCGCTAAAAGAACATGTGCTATTTCATTCTATCTATGTGCTATTATAGGTGTCCTATGCACTAAACTAGGGGATGTGCTAAAATAGTAGTTTGATGTGCTACATTGGCCAATGTATGCACTAAAAGAAACCAAAACATTTAAAACAAAAATAAAACGCCCAAAATTTGAAAAATACAAAAAATGAGGAGGTTCATGGGTACATACCAGAGGTCCGTAGGTGGCCAGGCAGTTGTATCGACGCACACACTCAAAATGATGAGTGTGGTAGGGGATCGACATTTTTCCTCCAAATGGCTCCAAATCACTCTCTCAAATTTCAAAACTCAATATGCACAAATGAAATCAAAATCAACCTTTTTAGCTTTTATAAGTTAAGTAAGGGGGTATTTTGGTGGGATTTTTTTTAAGAAAAAAATATTTTTCCAAGGGGATTAATTCAGTAATTCATCACAGGGGCATTTGTATCACATTATTTATCAGGAGATAAATCATTGTGTCATCAAAACTTTATCAAATCATTAAATCATCACAAAATCACAAAAAAATTAAAAATTCTGAAAAAATCCAAAAAATCAAATAATCATCAATTTATCTCTCAAGGGGGCATATATCCATCATCATCAAAAAATCAACATCTGGGGCATACTGATTTTTTTTTGTCAATATTGGCAACAGCAGCAAAATTTTCTTTGAAGCAATGTGTAAACGCATCACTTCAAAGAGGGGAAAAATGTATACATCCAAAAATGGTCTCGATAATCTAATTAATTAAATATGATTTATTTGATTAATTAACCTTTAATTCCTCTACTATTAAATAAATAGAAATATTTATTTATATAGTTCACATTTAAATTCTTCTATCTTTATCATATTATTTCATCTTGATTAAATAAACGAATTTCATTTTGTTCTATTTAATTATTATTATCTAATTCTCCTATCAAATTATATCTTAATCACATCATTCTACCTTAATTAAATAAACAAATCACATACATTTGCTTTATTTAATTATCTATTTTCTTCCATCTTAATTTAATAAACAACTTGCTATAGTTTGTTTTATTAAATTTAAATATCTTCTTTTGCTAAAATTTGAATAAATCCAAATATTAAAATAAAAGGCATGTTTCTATAGCTAATCATATCCACCTACCAAATTAGATATTTGATATCTAATTAATTCATCTCAACCTTCACAAGAAAATTTGGAGACAAATTGGAGACAAATTTGCAAGTAAACTTCTTCATTTTCTTCCATTGATTCTTCCTGTCTTTTGGCTGACTTTTTTTGTGGGGAGGAACATTCTCCATAATCAGCTCAAATATCATCATCTCTCACCATTGAATCCTTCAAATCAAATCTAGACCCTTTCTTTGCTGCCCCTTCACAAATGTACTATCGGGAATCTATAAATACAACCTCTTTTCATAGGAAATGGATCCCAACTTTGTGCAAACTTACTTTGCAGAAATATCAATTGAGCAATCAAGCATTTTAGCAAATAGCAATAACAATAGCAATCATTTTAGAATAGAAATCATGACTTTTCATTTAGCTGCATCTTAGTTTACTATAACTTCTTTTATCAAGTTTCATGTCAAGCATAATCACAATATCATCAACATATCATTTAGCAATCATCACATAAGATTAGTTTCTCGCATTTAAAATTATCTCATTCTTTAGATTGGCATTTTAATAGTCACAATGCTTACAAAATATGAGAGCCCTGTGATTTAATAAATCTTTGGAGATAGAGAAAAATATGATGCTTTCAACAAATTCTTTCTTTAAATTAGTTAAATTTTTTGTTTGAATCTATTGATATAATGTCTTATTGATTGTGTTGATTATCATTTATGCATATTTTACTCACACACCCCCATGCCCTAACATTCAACATTTCTTTTTCTTGTCTTGTTTGTTTACACATTTGGGAATATTGGAAGCTTGGAAATCATTGAAGATCAAGTTGAAATTTGTTTCAACTCATCTCTTCATTGGATAAGGCAAAACATCAACAAAAAGTCACTTTCAGGCCTGAATTTGACAATTTCAAAACTGGACACCTGGAGAAGCAAAAAGTACAGATTGAAGGATCTTTTTTCCACCTTTGAATCTTTAGAAATTAAAAATTAGACTCATTCTCCATGGGCGGTGAATGAGTACCACTTCTAGGGCTGATTTTGGTTTTTTGCATTTTTGGATACCCATTTGTTTGAAATGGGCTCCAGAACAGTTTTATAGAACTGGGACTGATTCGCCCAGAAGGAAAAATGAGTCCTACTAGGCCTAAAAATTAGGATCAGCAAGATTCCAGAAGTCATTTCTAATCTTCATTAATATCTCAAGTGCACACTTTCAGTTCCTTCCATTTCTATTGCAGTTTACTATTCATTTCTAGGTGTTTTTGCATTACACAATGTGTTTTCAAACACTTCATATTTAATTAGTTTTGCATTCATAATCAATATATTCTATCAATTAGCTACATTTAGATCATTTCATTTAGGTATATTTCCATCATGCATACCTTAATTTGAGTGAACCACCTAGATTTTTTGTATGGTATCTATCTCTTTCCATTAGGTGAAAGACCCTAATTGAGAAAAAGAGACAACATTTCTAATCCTTTAAAATATATGGTTCATTTTCGCGAACCTACTTTTTGAATACTTTCTTGTTTGATTTGGAGTCCTTCATCATAGCTCTAGCTTGCATTGACCTTGCATTAGGATTTACATGGATTAATTTGCATGGTAGGTTTCAAATTTTGCATTCATAAAAAGTGTATTTAGGTTGCATTGTTGGCATCTAAATTCTTTTAATTTTTGAAATTATGCATTTTTAACTTAGGTCTGCATCATAGCACTCTGAAAAAATCAAATCATTCAAAAATTTCTAAAATTTCTGAAAAGTCCATATCGGGACTCATTCGCCACCTTGGGCGAATCAACCCCTTTTCACCCCTGAAACTTCCCTTTATAGAACTGAAAACCCTATTTTTAAGCTTTTTTTGGTGCCATTTCCTACCTGTATCAGTTAGCTAAGTTTCTATAACATCCATTTCACTAGATCTAGCTTATGTTATCTCATTTCATGCATTTCTCAATTTCACATTTGCATTACATAACATAATCAACAAATGACTTTGTTTTACATCTGAAAATAGCATTGCGCTTTATTTACTTTTGCATAGCATGTTCTTTTTAAAAAGATGTGTCTTTGATTTTGTTAAAATGGATTTTATAAGCACAATATCCCCTCTTATGAGTTAAATTTTGATTACAACAATGAGGAACATGTTAGTCCTAGCTTTGACCAAACCATTACATTACCCATTGGTGTGAATGGAGGTGTAGACAATCATAACACACATACTTGTTCTTCTCTTGATACCTCTCTTATTAGTGATGAAGGTATCTTGGTGAAGGAATTTACAATCCTTGAGGGTGTTTATTGTCCATCTCCTCATTCCCCTTTGGAAGATGCTATACAACAAGAACATGAGATCATAGACACATTTCTAAATATCACCTTACCTAGTCTCCATAACCATGACAATCAAACTTGTCCATCTCCTAATATCCCTCCTTGATGTAAAGAGGATAGGTTGGTGTTAGAAGACATCCCTATTAAAAATCATGAAACCCTTGATCCTCCCTTCCCTAATGGTCCTCCCATTTGGGATAATCTATTTGAAACCCATAGTGATCCTTCTCTTGATGCCTCCCCCACTTGTGATGAAGCTACTTTACAAACTTCAAACTTGGATGAACATATTACAAGCTCTCCTACTAGGGTAGATAACATGGCACAAGAGAATGAGACCTTAAAGAGAATGGACACTCAACTAACACCTTCTCCTAATCATCCCCCTCTTGGTAATCCCATCGTTGACCATTCCCCTATTGGTGATGAATTCATTTTGGAAGAACCAAGCCTTACTTGTCAAGAACATGTGGCTTGTTGTTCTCCTAAAACTCTCCTTCTAGGGAGAATATCATGGTGCTAGAAAATGGAAACAATAATACTATGTCTTCTTTCAATAAAAAGGTGATTCTAGATTTCCCTTTATTAGAGATACATCAAACCAAGACTGCTAAGGTTATGAATGTACAATTTTCCATTAGATTCCCTTCGATCAATGCATCTCATACATACCCCGTGCGACATCCTAACAACCCTCTAATTCTCTACCCACCTTCACACAAACAAAAAACTCAAAATAAACCTAAAATTATCCTTTACCCTCCTCAAAATAATGTTTCACAGCAACTGAGTCATAATATCATTTCTCATACGTAAAACACTCAAAACAATCTATAACCACCACAACCAACCCCAACACCATTACCATTGCCTAATCCTATCCCACTTAACCCTTTCTTGCTAGGTCGCAAGAAGTATGATCTTTTTGAGCAACTTAAGAATACTCTTGCTAAGATATCCTTGTGGGACCTTATTCAAGCCTCCCCTCACTATAACAACATGATCCAAACAACCTTACAACAAATTTTTGTCCCTTATAATGTGCCACCAACTGATATAGCAGCCATGATTCAAGGACTAAATGCTAACATTGTTTTCCACCAAATCAAGCTCCCCTCTATGGACGTGCAAAAAAAAAAAATCCTTTCATGATCATAGTGTAATACAACTGAAAAGGGATAAAGAAAAATCTTGTAGATATTGGTTCTACCCTTAATTTGTGTATTGTGCCCCTTCTAGATAGGATTTGTATTGATCAATCAACCATTCAACCTGATTCTTTATCTATTAAAGGATTTGACAATGTCAAAAAGAAACTGCTATGGGTGATCATTATACCTCTTACTGTTGGAGTGGCCACCTTGAATACACCAATCCATGTTATTCCTTATGAAATTTCATGTAATCTTATCTTAGGAAAACAGTGGATTCATGCAATGAAAGGTGTGCCTTCCACTCTTCATCACAAAATGAAATACATCTACAACAGCACAGTCCACACACTTCATGTTGATCTTGAACTTGATAGTGTCTTACAACTTGAGAAAAACAAAGCAAATTCCTTAAACACATCAACATCAACTACACCAATGGAACCCATACAATAGAACAACAAATAAAAACATATTGAAAAAGTCACATAGCTATTAAAAGATGATTGAGGTTCCTTGAATTTCAAACATGACTTTATGGGTAAATACAAAATCATCCACAAAGATTCAAATAAGGGAAAAGAAACAACAATAATGTCAACACAAACTTTGAACGACCCTTCGAAAGCATCCACCTCAACCACTTTAGACAGCAAAATGCACTACACGACCACCTTTGACAATGCTTATCACCAACCACCACCTAATCCCAAAGCAATGAAAAAGCTTTATGGAAAAGGATATGAGCTTATGAAACAAATTGGCTATAGTGGAAAAGGATGTGGTGCTAATGAACAAGGTATTTGTCATCCTATAGACCCTATCACACAACAAACCACTCATGGTCTTGGTTATTACCCTTTGATAGAAATTGCCAAGCCTTCAATCACCACCAACACTCTCACATCACATTCTTCTAATTCAACCTTAACTGTAAAACATCCTAAA
>VDFB02042034.1:0-27328 GCA_007258455.2 Sequoia sempervirens
TCAAAGTGGAATCATTTTCCATTAGTGGAAAATGAGTCCCAATGTACTTATTTTTAGATATTTATATGGATTTGGATACCCATTTGGCTAAAATAAGCTCTGGTACAGTTTTCTAGATCTTGGACTGATTTTCCCAAAATGGCGAATGAGTCCGAATAGGTCAAATTTTTAGGATCAACGAAATTTCCAGTCTCCATTCCATCCATTTCTAGTCTCCAGGTGCACACTTTCAATTTCATAGTTTTCTATTATAGTTTGTTTGCATTTATAGGTCATTTTTCATATCACAGTGTGTTTTCAAACATCTTGCATTTCACAAGTTTTGCATTAGTATTTAATTTCTTTATTATTTTTCAGCTTCTAGGAAATTCCCCTTTGATAGATTTGAATCCCATTTGCATTGGAATATCAAGGGCTTATTCTTGAGTGAGCCATTATATTTTTGGTACCTCTCTCCTTGTAGGTGCAAAACCCTAGAAGTGTAAGAGAGCCCCACATCTCCAAAAATATTTGGTTCAAAAAGTAGCATAATTAGGAGCAAGTTTATTCAATTAATTTTTGACCAACTAAATATCCTTCTTATCAATACCGCATGACTTACATTTCCCCCTTAGATCATTGACCTTAATGATGTAGTCGTAGATGTCAAAGTTCTTAGGATCAAGGCTCATCAATTTATTATCAAGTTGATAACTTCTAACTTCATCTGTAGAACCATTTTTTTTTTTAATTTATCCCAGGCCTCATGAGAATTATTGCATGATTCAATTTGTAACAACAAATCTTGAGAAACTAGTTTATGAAGACATCCAAGAGCGTACGTATGCTCAATCATCCATTTAATCTTTTTCTCATCATCAGTAGGTTCAAGTACCTTATTCTCAAAAAATAAAGATTGAACCTCATTCATTAGTATACTCCATGCATGTTGATTCCATGTTGAATAGTTATATAATGTTAGAAAGGGAACCTTAGAATGATTTGGTCGCTCCCACAAAAGGATATGAATATCACGGAAAAACCTATCCTGGGAATTGGACATTCCAGCAGGTGACTAATACCTCTTCGTGGTCGTTCATTTACTTGTCAAACCAGGGAATGTAAACTTTAAATGGAGTGGCACAATATGTGCACTAAGAACCAGTTTCAGTCACAATCTATTGAAAAATAAATACTTGAAAAGAAATTATATCTATGCTACAGGAAGGTAATGCAAAGTTCTCTTAACTCAATCATAATCTAACCAAAGCAGAAATCATAATAGCTACCATTGAGAGACAAACTATAAACTAGCCTTATGCTGTAGGAACAAACACAGGGATGGATTCTCGATGCTGCAGGAATAGTATAAGACTGAGTTTGTGCTGAAACTTCTAAAATGAAATCTAACCTGAATTAACAAAGGATAAACAACTACACTCCTACAGATACTTACTAAGTGGGCCCCCTTAGCAAGCATCAACTAATTGACATAGAAGATTGTGCTCAGAACTCCATCAACTTTTATTCATAACGTGAAATCATTTACATTGATTGTTCTACTTCAGAAAACTAACAAAAACTCTGATTCATATTATATCTCTAAATCTTACATAATCTGCTTCTCTATCTATCTATCTAAATTTGTTCACCCGCACATGAGGAACACTTATTTTTAAAAAAGGAGAACAACTAAATAACTCAACAGAGAAAGATGTGGATATGAAATGTATCCCAAAATCAAGGAATAGACTTCATAAATGAGTTATCCGTTCAACCTGATCCAGAGAGAATCTAGCACTCCACTCTTTCCAGATTAAATGTCACTTAAAATCCTTCCCAACGGTTTCAGTCAAAGAGTCTTTTCCAGAGCTTCCTCGAAGTCGTGCAGGAAATGGACTTTACTGCAAGGCCGAGATTGGCTGCACTTGACTCGATCAAACTTTCTTCAACAACCTGCGAAACACAAGGTAACAGATACGAAAGAAAATGTGCATGGTACATACACAATATCCACTCATTAATCACATATTTAAATCTATTTCATCATTCAAAAACTACATGCGTTATACCAGTCATTTGGGAAGTCAAACAGGGTAATAAATATAAACATCTCAACATGATCGGCTACAGGAAAATGAAAGTGTATTGCTATAGGATATCCCCCAATAAAAGGTTTCAAGAGAGTTAAACAACCATAAACAACAAAAGTGAAGGTATTAAAAGTACACCATGATATCCAGATGATGAGCATATTTTGGGCTCATCATTTTTCCCCCTACTTAAACCAATGCTAGTCCTTCAACATTAAACTTCCTGGTGGTCTCTCTGAAATCAGTGGCTGAGGAATGACCCTAAAATGGAACTCCAAATTTGTAACAAAAGCCTCTGTAACTCTGCCATCCTTCATACCTATGGGATTTTGTGTCTTCATTAAGTTTTGTAGCCTGATAAGAATAAAGGGGCCACATTAGCACAAGAGGTCTATATGTTAATGGAAACCACAATTCAAACCTCTTTTGGAGTCCTAGCTGTATGTATTTGCTTGACCATTTAAGAGCTGCTATAAAATTTAGTGAACTGTGAGGTTTAGACTTTCTTAACCCAACAGTTAATCTTTCCCACCTCTTTTCAATTCTGGAATATAGCGGTCTCCAAAAGCGAGTAGCGAGTTATCTCAAATTCGTCATATACATGTTTCACGAGGGATCAAATAGTACCCACTCACATATCATTATTCTTAGACCATATGTTAAGTAAAAGCGGGGTTTTACTACTGACATTGTCGCGAGTCACGAACTCACAGTCTCTATTAAAGGGCCAGGATAAACATTCCTTCGTCTTTGCTATATAACCCCATTGCCTGCCATAATTTATTTCATTTGCTGCCCAAGACATAAGCGATCTCAAATGGATATCGCCAATATACAAAAGAGGATTCCACTCTGTTTCAAATGGAATTAAGAAGCCATGAAGGTAAAATTCACACAAAGAATTTCTAAGCCAATTAGGGGCTGCCTGATATGCTTCATAAAACTCTTTAGCATTGTGAAGAATAGGATCCTGATTTCTGGAAATTCTCATCGATTCTGGAACCACAAAACTGTTCTTTGAGCCTACGAGCATAGCTACGGATGGTGAGTATGCATTCCATATAATCGACCCGATTACTTTCAACATTTCATTCGGCTATAACGCTCAGGAATTTCCTAGTTTCTACTCTTCAATTTTCTTTTTTCGATTTCTTCTTTCCTCCTCCCACAAAAGGCTGTTTGCATTTAGGTCTTGGCTGGGTGAAAGAAAAGTCCAAGGTTGTAATGCTTAGGTTTCCATGTAGCTTTGACATATTCCAAAATTTAATTAAAATCTTTCTTACGCAAAAACAATGTAAACTTGACCAGGATTCGCGAGGAGGGATTGAGGCTTCATTGGCCTTTTCAATGGTTCGGTTGTTCTTCCTCTTCTTTGAATACCATTCATGTTACTACAGATTGGAAGACTATGCTTCCTCAGAAATTTGCATAAGCGTGTTGATGTCAAGACTTGGTATACTCATTATGCTCAGCTTCCTTATCTCAACTTGTTCTTCCTCAAAAATAACAAATGAACTCTGTGCAGTACTCTCAGACATATTCTGAGAAACATCATGTTCAGACTCAACAGATTCTTCAGAAATTATAATAACCTCAGGTTGAGGTGAAGTAGGGGATACTTTACATTGTGTTCTTGTAGAAACTCTTCTTGGCAGTGTTGTGGCTGCAGGAGGTGCTCTCGTAGCCTTCTTCTTTTTGAATTTCCTAGAAGGTTTTACCTTGTTATAGGATGATGGTGAACTGGTAACGACAATAGGTGTTGCTATAGGAGACAATGCTGCAGGGGAAGAAGCTACAGGAGAAGAACGTTTCCTTTTCTGAGGAGGGGGGTCAGATTCTAGGGTTTGTTCTGCCCCAGATGACTCTCCGACCTTTTCTTTTCCTCTCTCTCTCCTACTGGCAGCCCTAGTTTGCACCCGGGCAGAGGACTTAGGTGTGAGAGCTACAGGACCAAGTGCTACAGGAGTAGATGATGCTTGCCCTGTTCTCCTACTAGTGGATGCTATTTCCTCTTTTTTTTTTTTGAGGCTGTGGGGTAAGTGCTCTAGGGGGTTCTAGACGTTGAAGGCTCTTATGGGCAACAAATTCTTGCCAGGAAAGAAGTGATACATCTCTCAAAGAGCATGCAATCAACAATTTTATGAGGCCATGGTGAGCAATAGAATTATCTTTCCCCTATTAGGTTCCATGGGCACATTGTTCTAGAAAGTTTAACAAAAAGTTTGGAACATTAACAGCTAATCCATGCCTCATATGACTTAGCAATTTGAAGTGGTAAGAATGCAGGTAGGAGAAACGACCTTCACAAGTTAAATACCTAATTATGAAAGCAGCGTATTCTGGGTATGGAGGAGGCAATGACACTCGCTTACATCCCTGCTTTGAGACCTCCAAAGGTCCATCAATGGGTATTGAAAATTCTGCCCTTGCAGAGGCAGCATCTAAAGAAAAATTTTCTCCAATGGTTGGGAGCCCGGTTACTTCTGCAATTCTTTCTCCAATTGCAACAACTGTTAGACCCCATACAATAGCCTCCCCTTCAGAAAGGGTTCTCAAAAATTCACCTGCAACCTCCTCATCAAAAGCATATAAACTCAAAAAGTAATTCAACCATCCACAAAAGTTGAATGCTTGGGCCGTTTGAGGATTTTGCATTAACAACTCATGAGCTACAAGCTCATGCCTAACCAGCTGACCACCCATTTTCACAGTTTTTCCTTAGCTGAACTCAACTCATTTCTGAAAATAAAAAATTTCCCTTGTTCTGCTTTGGTTCTTTTCTATTCTGCCATCAATTTCCTCTTCTTTTCCAAAAATGAACTTTATGAACTTTTTAAACAAGTAGTTTTTTTTAATGTGATTTTCAATGAAAAATATGCAATGAAAAAGACATGCGATCATATTTGGAAAGTACCAGAAAAATAATAAAGAAAGATTATTTGAGCAGTTGTGACAGTGGCAAAAGGATAAGTTTAAAAAGTGGATTATCCTGCCCCCTACTTAAAGTATGACATGTGTCCTCACATGTACTAGGGAATAGGTGAAAATCGGGTAATAATGACTGATACAGATAGTGCAATAAATGAATAGAATGAAATAAATCAAAAATGCGATAATCAAAAGATATTGCGTACCTTTCATTAAATGTTCGTATGTGCTAAGAAAGTTGACGTCTTCGACATGAGATGACAGTTGGGAATGAGATCATAATTAGGGGTGGTGCGGATGGATGAGGTGGATGGATGACGTGGACGGACGAGATGAATATGAATTAGAATGGATGGATGAATTACGAGGAAGATAAAGAAGTGAAAATATGGCGACAAGTGAAGCGAAAGAAAAGGGGTTTCCACATAAAAAAGGAAACCTTTATTATGAGGATGCATTAGAAATCATGGAGAAAGTGGTAAAATCTGAGTGAAGCTGCATGAATTCTTCTTTTGAGACTGGTTTATGGTACAACCGGAGGTGGTGTCCATTAACTAACAGCTTGAATCTAATAGGATCAATTGTAACAAGTTGAACGGAACCATTAGCAAATACATTCTCAATTTCATACGGGCCCAACCATCTAGTTTGTAATTTTCCTAGACTGTCCTTATATCATGAGTCATAAAGTAGGGCCCAATCTCCTACTTTGAACTTCTTCTCCTTAATGTATTTATCATGCCACCTCATTCTCTGATTTTGTATTATCTCAGTGTGTTGCAGGGCATTCTTTTGGAGCTCATCCAGAGCATTGAGCTGCATGATTTTGTCCTTTTGTACATTTGTTAAATCCATGTCCATCTCCAGTATTGTTCTTAGAGTCTTATGTTCAAACTCTATTGGCATCACAACTGTTTTACCATACACCATTTCAAAAGGTGTATATCCTGTAGCAGTCTTCCAGGTAGTACGGTAGGCCCATATAGCCTATGGTAACCTTGTGGCCCAGTCCTTCTTATGCAAATCTACAGTTTTAGTCAAAATGCCCTCTATATCCCTATTTGTGACTTCAACCTGGCCATTGGCCTGGGGGTGATAAGGAGTTGATTTTATGTGTCGTATATTATATTCATTGACTGAAGTTGTGATAAGTGTAGAAGTAAATTGTGTTCCTTGATCTGTCACTATTTCCCTAGGGAAACCAAACCTAGTAAATATTTCCTCATAGAAAAATTCAATCACTTTATTGTCCCCAACATGTTTCATAGGCTTAGCCTCTACCCATTTTGTGACATAGTCTGTGCATACAAGGATGTAGGACTTACCATCAATTGGAAGGTGGATCAATTGGTCCTACAAAATCTAGTCCCCATTTGTCGAAGGGAGCAACTACAACTTGTGGAAATAGAGGCATCTCATCAGATCAAGTTGGTCTTCCCATCCTCTGGCATCTGTCACACCTCTTGGTATATTTGGCTACATCTCTATGCAAGGTTGGCCAATAGTAACCAATATTTAAAATTTTCATCGTTGTCCTTTTGGCAGCAAAATGTCCACCACATGGCTCATCATGGCTGGCATGCAGTATATCATAAGTGTCCTCCTCTAGTACACATCTCCTCATAACTTGATCTGGCCCTGTATAAAACATGCAATCTGCAATCCAAGAAAAGTTAAAGCTTTTCTCTACCAATAATCTCTTTTCCTTAGGGGAGAATTGAGGAGGAGTTCTTCCTGCGGCTAGATAATTTGCTATATCGGCATACCATGGGTGAATAACCTTGATTGCAAATGATTGTATGAGGAAAGGAGTCTTCAATAATTACATAGTCATCTTGCCTTTGCCCGGGTCTAGAGAATGCGACAACCACGGTGGCTGCGGTGGCTTGTCCACAATTGTAATGTTAAATTCACACTTTCGGTAGCCAACCATCTTGCCAGTCTCCCAGATATTGAGGCTTTGTTCACGAGATACCGGATTGCGGCATGATTAGTATGAACAAATATCTGATAACCAATGATATAATGCCTAAATTTATTGAGGGCGTAAATGATTGCCAACATTTATTTTTCTGTAATAGTGTAGTTCAATTCAGCCCCTTGCAAATTTTTGCCTATGTAATAGAGTGCATGTTCTATTGAACCATCCTTCTGCCCTAACACTGCACCAATGGCATAATCTGATGCATCAGTATGAATATGAAATGGAAGTGACCAATCAGGTCCTTTCAGAACAGGTGCCTATGTAAGGGTGACTTTTAAGTCAAGGAATGCTTTCACATTCCTCTATCCAAGAAAAATCTGCATCTTTCTTAGGTATTTGTATAAGGGGCCTGCTGTTTGGTTGAAGTCCTTGATGAATCTTCTATAGTATCTGGCATAGCCTAGAAAGCTCTGTACCTCTTTTTGCTTGGTAGAAGAGGGTAGCTTAGAAATGACTTCAATCTTAGTAGGATCAACCTGAATTCCTACAGTAGAAATATAGTGACTAAGTACTATTCCCTCTTGCATCATCATGAAGCACTTTTGACTATTCAGTGATAGGTTGTGATCTTCACATCTAAGTACTTCTCGAGTTGGTAGGCTTCCTCAAATGTTGTACCATAGCTTGATAAAGTCATCCATGTATATTTCCATGCAATCATATAGAATGTCTAGAAGATACTTATGATTGCCCTACTGGAAGGATTGCAAAACCTGAGACCAAAGGAGAAAAATTAGAGATAGGAAAATGTTCCCAGGGGCATGTAAAGTAGTCTTTTCTTGATCTCGAGGAGAGGCAATGCTGGTTTGATTTTGCCCATTGAAGCCATCTAAGAATGAAAGTATTATTTTTCCTGCTTCTAGAATTATCTAGAACTTACTTGATCAATGAATGGAAGAGGAAAGTAATTTTTCTTTGTTTCCAAGTTGAGGTCTCTGTAATCTACACATACCCTCCATTTTCCTCCTTTCTTAGGAATAATGACCAATCGGGAAACCCACTGACTATTGGAGATTGGGTAGATAAAGCCAGCTGCTAACATTTTCTGCAATTCTTCTTTAACAATTTCTCTCAAAGCTGGATTAATTCTTCTCTGAGGCTGCCTGATAGGTTTGAAGTCACTGTCAATATATATGCGATGTGTACAGAGTTTTGGGTCTAAACCCCTCATATCCCCATAGTCCCATGCAAAAGCTCTTTTGTGGGCTTATAGCATTGTGGCTAGGGTAGTTTGTTGAGACAGAGACAACTTATTATTAATATGCAGACAGTGGCATGGAGATACTTCTATCTGTTTGGTGAGATCATTTATTGAGGTTGCTGATAAAGGTGGTGCCTATATATCACATAATAGAAAATCATGATGGCTCTCAAGATCCAGTTGTTGAGGGAAACATTGCTGAGGGCGACTGTCCAAAACAGATGGGCTATTCAAACCAGAATTAAACTGCAGAATGTGTAGAAGCAAGTTATCTTCACTCTGAAGCTAGGAAAATGGATCAGTTCATAGCATCATCAACCGAGCTAATGAATTGACTTCTTCAGATTCCTCTCCTAGATCTGGCCAAACTGGTTGAGACAAATCTGGCAAAGGTTGTGCAGGTGGGTATAAAGCCAATTTCTTTCTTGACTGACCATCAGAAATTGTCATGTCTCCTGAATGACATCCTATAAGGGCATCAGTTGTAGCTAACCAAGGTCTGCCTAGGATAATAGGATATCCTCCTAAGGTTGCTTTAGTGGACAATATGGTGAAATCAGTAGGGTATTCCCAAGATTCAAGGGTGACAATGACATCTTCTATCACTCCATCAGGTGTAATCGTGGAACTATTAGCAAGCTGCAGGACAGTCGGTGTAGACCGAATGTTTGGAATATTCAAACACTCCATAGTGTGCTTGGTCATCACATTAATGGCTGCACCAAGGTCAACCAAAACATTTCTTACTACTTGACCATTGATAATTATTTTTACTACTGGACTTCCAGGATCAGTATATTTTGGAATGACAACTTTCCCCAACATAATATTGGCTAACTATCCTAAGACATGGATAGTTTGGGGATCCTTTTTCTTTCTTCATTGTTTCTTTAAACAAGCCTCTTTAATGGCTTTTCCATAAATGGGAACATCTTTAATAGCTTGAAAAAGAGGAATTTGAACTTGTACATTCTTTAGCTGCTCTAAGAAATATCAAAGGTGGGCTCTTCAATGGTCTTGGATTAATGATAATCACAATCTCAGGAAAAGTGGTGTAGCTTGAGGGCTAGGGATGGGTTCCTTAGAGGCAATAACTGATACAGGTATATCTTCTGCATGATTAGTAGGTTGTTCAGCAGCAGAGTCTGGAATCTCTGTTATTAGAGGTGGCTTTGGAGTAGGGAGAGTGGTTCTAGACCTAAGATGAATATCGTTGACATTCAGGGCATAAGCTGGATATTGGTTTACTTCTTGGAATACATAGGTTGTTATTGTGCTGCTACTTGTATTAGGATTTGGCAATGGTTGAGAGAGCATAGGCATTTGTTTTGGAGAGCCTAGTATTTTGCAGGAGTTGTAGGAGGGTATAAGGGCTGGAGGTTGTGGCTGCTGAGACTGCAGGAATCCAGGTGGTTGGTTCTGCCATTGCTGAGGACCTCTCCATTGAGGGTTCTGCTGCCAGTTACCTGGAGGTGGAGTCCATTGTCTTTGTGGGTGCTGCCAACCTCCTTGAGGAGGTTGCCATTGAGGGCTCTGATAATTAGGCCAGTATGGTTGAGGAGCATTCCAAGGTGGAGATGGACCATACGTGGGTTGCCATTGGTTATTATAACTAGAGTAAGGATTACCAAAAGTCAAAGGATCTTGAGGCATACCTTGTCTTGGAGCCCATGGTCTCCTTTGTGCAACAAAGAAGACTTGGTCATCATCACCTTCTATCATCTTGAAATCAGTAGGTAACTGTTTAGCTTCCATATTGGCCACCAACTTGCATCTGCAGTCATGTTTCTTTTGTCTACAATGTGGACAGAACTCAATCAGGATTGCTTCAGCCTCCTCATGTTTCTTGCGAGCTTGCATGGTATCCAACTGTGTAGCCATGTTGTTTATGATGTCTTGCTTGAAATCAGACAGCAAGTTTGTGATCTCCATCTTGGAAACTCCACTGGAAGAAGACTTTTCCACTGTAGCTTGATGACCTCTACCCTTCTTCACATTTGCTCGGGAGTAATTGAGACATCTTCATGAGATCATCCCAAGATGCTTGAGTGATATCACCGCCTCCCATCAGGTCCAAGGCATCTATGCAAGTATCATTGATTCCCCTTAGAAAAGTAATTTCTAAGATTCCTCATTAAGAGTATGGTCTGAATTCTTTTTCAGTGAAAACAGGAATCTTGATATATAATCCTCCAGACTTTCATCTTCCTTCTATTGAATTCGGAATATATCATCACCTTTACTGCCACTCTTACAGTACTCCTTGTATTTCTCAAGAAATTTTGTTTGCATAACTGGCCAACTATCGACAACACCCCTTCCCAAACTCATGAACCATCTAAGAGCTCCCTCCTTCAAGGTAGCAGGGAATAGTTTCAGTTTGTGAGCATCTGAAGTGTAGTCATAACTACGACAGAGGATATCAAACTCAAACAAGAAGGTCTCTAGATCTTCCGTGACTAGGCCATAGAACTTAGGAAGTAATGAAGAGGGAATATTCTTAAGGTTGTCATTGTTTTGTTGAGGAGTAATGGGAAATTCAAAAGCAGGAGGTCAATTCGGTGGATTACGTGCCATGTTCACCTGACCAAGTATAGGAGCAAATGAATTTCCTTCAGGTTCTTCATCAAATGGGCCAAATAGCAAATCAGCACACAGACCTTCAGCAAATGGGTCAATATCTAAGTCGCCTTCATCCTCAAATAGGCAATAAGCTGGTTCAGTTTTCTTAGCAATGAATGGGAGGTTGGGGAGAAATCTTCCCTGAGCGTCTCTCCTTCTATGCATGCAATGAAAATAGATGGTATTTTAACAAATTTTGAAAATACTTGAAAAAATACTACTAACAATGACTATAGCAAGTTCTTAGATTGACACCATCCCTGGCAACGGCACCAAAAATGAATTAAGTGACCACAAAGGATATAAGAAATCTGACAAAACCTATCTTGGGAATTGGACATTTCAGTAGGTGACTAATACCTCGCCATTGGTGGTTCATTTACTTGTCAAACCGAGGAGGCGCAAACTTTAAATGGAATGACACTATATGTGCACTAAGAACCAATTTCAGTCATAACCTACTAAAAATAAACACTTGAAAAGAAATTCTATCTATTCTACAGGAAGGTAATGCAAAGTTCTCTTAACTCAATCATAATCTAACCAAAGCTGAAATCGTAATAACTACAATTGATAGACAAACTATAAACTGGCCTTATGCTGTAGGAACAAACACATGGATGGATTCCCGATGCTGGAGGAACAATATAAGACTGAGTTTGTGCTGAAACTTCTAAAATGAAATCTAACTTGAATTAACTAAGGATAAACAACTACGCTCCTACAGATACTTACTAAGTGGGCCCCCTTAGCAAGCATCAACTAATTGACACAGAAGATTGTGCTCAGAATTCCATCAACTTTTATTCATAACGTGAAATCATTTACATTGACTGTTCTGCTTCAGAAAACTAACAAAAACTTTGATTCATATTATATCTCTAACTCTTACATAATCTGCTTCTCTATCTATCTATCTATCTCCTTCTCTTCTCTCTTGTTCACCCGCACAGGAGGAACACTTATTTTAAAATCAGAAGAACAATTAACTAACTAACTCAACAGAGAAAGACGTGGATATAAAATGCATCCCGAAATCAAGGAACAAACTTCATAAATGAGTTATCCGTTCAACCCGATTCAGAGAGAATCTAGCACTCCACTCTTTCCAGATTAAATGTCATTTAAAATCCTTCCCAACGGTTTCGTTCAAAGATTCTTCACCAAAGCTTCCTCGAAGTCATGCAGGAAATGGAATTTTTTGCAAGGCCAAGATTGGCTGCGCTTGACTCGATCAAACTTTCTTCAACAACCTATGAAACACAAGGTAATAGATACGAAAGAAAAGGTGCACGACACATACACAATATCCATTCATTAATCACATATTTAAATCTATTTCATCATTCAAAAACTACATGCGTTATACCAGTCATTTGGGAAGTCAACAGGGTAATAAATATAAACATGTCAACATGATCGGCTACAGGAACATGAAAGTGTATTGCTACAGGATATCCCCCAATAAAAGGTTTCAAGAGAGTTAAACAACCATAATCAACAAAAGTAAAGGTATTAAAAGTACACCATGATATCCAGATGATGAGCATATTTTGGGCTCATCACTAAGATGCAAAAAAATGCAATCCCATTGTGGATTGAGTGCAATTGCATGAAGGTATGATGTGGATTGCTCAATTTTCCTTATTCATAGGTGATTTGATGCAAAAGATTGATGAGTTGACAATGGTTGATGATTCACAAAATGCTCAATAGCTCAAGTATGAAATTTAGTATTGTAAGCGTGCTCAAATGGTTTGTGAATCCATTCTCATGTAAAATGAGGAGTATTTATAGATTTTTGGATTGAATCAGTGGTTGAGATTGAATTAGCTAATCAATGGAGGAAATTGGATGATAGATGAATGCATGGATCAATAAATCAATCAAGGGTTTATAATGCTTGATGACATGGGTCAAGAATTTAATCAAAGGTCCAAAATGCTTGAGATAATAAATTCCTTGATTTTAGGAAGCATGTGGGAGATATTTCCATGTGGAGGGAGAAATTTGAATTTGAAAAGGGAGAATATTCCATATGAGTGGAAGAAATTAGTCAAATAAATAATTATGGTGCAAGATGAGGAAGTAGAGACTTTAATTAAATAATAAGGAATTATTTAATCGAAAGGATTTATGACATTTAATTAAATAATTTGCATTATTTAATCAAATGAGAAGGAAATTAGTGTGAAGATGATGAATTAATCAGATAAAATTAGTTATTTGATCAATAGGAAAAATAGTGAATTTAACTAAATAATTGATATTATTTAATTAAATAGAGGAATTAGGAGAATCGAGAGAGAAATGGTGTTAATAAGTGAAATCTTGGTCTGTGATATGACCAAATTTTTTTTAGATGTCTACAGTAATACTAAGAGTGTGTTAACAAAAACTCTTACCTTCTATTTTAAATTTAACAACCATTTACCTCTCAAAATATTTATTTAATAATAATATGAATATAAAATAAAAATAAAATATTTTTAAATTTTTGTTAACATGATCTTTCTTCCTTACACAAAAAATTAAAATAAAAACAAAAACTTTTATGATAAGTTTGATGCATTTAAAATAAGAAGATAAATAAATTTATTAAATTTATTCTTACTTAAAATTAATTCCAAAGTAAAATAAACTAGCATTGTCTCATTTATTTACTTTTTTATTTGTGTAGGTAGAGTAGTTTAAATTAATAAATTTCATGTAATAATTTTTATTTTGTTTTTCTTCAAGTTCTCAAAAATTAACATATATTAAATTTATTGAAATAATTTGTTTTCATAAAATTTTGGCACTATTGATAATGATATATTTAAGATGAGTAAATAATTTATTTTAAAATAATATCTTAAATAATTTTTAAAAAAGTATAGATAAAAATTAATCTTAAATACATCTATTTAAAGATCACCAAAGAAAAATGTGTTCCCATAAAACTTTGGTACTATTGATATATTTATATATTTAAGATGAGTAAATAATTTGTTAAAATTATAAATAAAAAATATCTTAAATATATCTATCTAAAAATAACTAAACATAAAGATATGTCTCTCATATAGATGTAGCTAAGATACCTATGCTCATAATACTTGTATGAAAATGATGGTGATATTCTTAGTGATTGTAAACATTAACAATGAGATAGTCATGAATGTCAAATTTGATATATCTACATAAATTTTTTTGATTGAATAAGTAGGGAAAGGGCCCTGACCCTTATAGATTAGTACACCAGATTATAGAACAACATCTAGTCAAAACAACACAAAGAGGAAGCAAAACAAAGAAACACTTCCCCAACCCATCAACCAAAAAACTTAACCTATGTCCTCTACATCAAACATTATAGCCCTATTAGTCATAGCAAAAGGGTATATCCAGTTCATCATAAAATCCCACCACAAAAGCAGGTTATAATTGCATAACCTTAAAATAGTGTCCAATCTAAAACCAAAATTCCTAATAGAGATATTACTAGAAATATTATAGTTCAGGCACCAACGACCAATATCAACAGTAGAACTACCAAGATTAACAAAAGAGACCATAGTAGCAAGTGATAGAAAGTAAGAGGAACAAAATCCAAGGATTAAGCATCCTTGATCAAACTCCAAGCCTTCAGTACGTCTTCGACATAGTCTTCAAACTTCTCTTTGGGCTTCGTCTTTCCAAACAAGTTTGCTTCATCATCCATGGCCTTTTTCCTTTGCTACTTAATTTTACCTTGACCTGAAACCATGGCCATCACAACTTTTTTCATTATTGCATCACCACCTTGCATAAGCTCTTAACAACATTTTCAAGAGCTTGGAATCTGATGTCCTTACCTTCCTCTTGCATTATTTTTTCCAACAACTCCATCCTTTCCTCCACCCTTTGAATTCTAGTAGTGTCAGAACCTGACATGTTCTCTTCACCATGGTTATTGATCTCCATAACCTTCGTGTTATTGGTAGCATCTTCTTTTTCCACAACCCTATCATTGTCTTCTTTGACCTCCTACACCTCCTCTTGTTGTGATTCCCCATCTTCTTCTTCATTGTTGGAGTCTTCCTTATCTTTCAACTCTGACTCCTCCTTAGTAGAATCACCCCCAAGGCTGTCCAAGATTTCCTCAGATGAGGAATCTTTATCTTCCCTTACCACCTTCTCCCCCTTACTATCCTAGGACCCAGTAGCACACTTTTATTTCAAGCTTTTAGAATTTTTGTTGCTATCAAACCCCTTTGTCACTGCCAAAGAAAGCCTAGTTGACCTTCGACCCACTGGTGTAGAACATTTAGGGCTATTGTTGTTGTCATTCAGAATCGTGATAGTGTTGGGATCAACCCCCAACTCCTAGACCACCATTTTTCTTTTTTTGTTCATAGTAGGGATAATAGGAGCAGCACTTTGTTTTTTAGGAGTGATTTTAAGTAGGTCCGACCATGAAGGGTCCACAGGGTTGGGAGAAGTCTTAGCAGATTTTTTGGTTGGGGTGTGGGGATGGCTTTCTATAAGCTCGATTTTCACAGAGCTCTTGGGGGTAGGGTTTTCAATCAAATTAAGGAAAACATTTCTTTGTGGGGAAGTAGCTAAAACATATTTGGAGATAGCGTGAATCGGGCTCTAGTGTAATGGTGGATTTGCACCAATAGTTAGGCTTTGGGTCAGCGATGAAAAGAGGAAGAAAGTCAGGTTTATCTTCTCAAGTTGTTAGATATGGTTCAAGATTGGGAAGTGGTAGCCATGTACAAACTAAAACCTACCTTCAAGTGTAAAGTATTTCATAACAAAAAAGCACACATTGTGGTATGGGGGAAGAAGCAAAACCCTAGAATAACCATTCTAGAATCTCTCAACTTTTTCTTTATCCTCAAAAAATTTCTCAATATAAGTTTGGTACTTGCCATTACTTACCTTTTCCACTATCTTCCCTTCATATGCCAACCCCATCGCCTTAGCTATGAGCTTAACGTCAACTGTGAAATGGAGACCACCCAACTCCACTTTGTCTTCCTTTCATGCATTCACAAACTTGTAGCTCAACTGTTCATTGTATCATTCCATTGTTGCAAGGTACAAGGTAAAACCAACCCTCTCAAAAATGCCCCACAACTTCAAATTATTTCGCTGTGAATCATACTAACGCAACTTCATCCTCTTTCTGGGGCCTCCCATGATGTTATCCTTGCTAGAGTAATTTTTTGGAAGGAGAAGAAACTGATCTTTTTGTCCCTCTTTGTTCACGACTATGGCAACCGACTATTCAAAAATCTCAATTTTGAAGGAGACCTTGTGGTTTTTCATTTGAGAAGATAATGGCCCGAATCTTCTGGTAGGTTGTTTAAAATAATCACTCTTGAAACAAAGTCAGTTTTCACCTTTTTGAGCCCCGTCATTATGAAATTTGACAAATCCACCACCTTTATTAGTCATGATTATTCTTATTTTATTACTTTCCTTCCCATCAGCACTAACACATGTCAATGTGTCTTTTCCAAAATCAAACTCAATATTTTTAGTAATGCGAATGGTGCTCCCTATATCCTCATTAAAATCTTTCTTTTTGAAGCATGAGGTTACCCAAATAAACTGTCCTTTCCATCTTGTTCTTTAATATCTTTGTGATTCGATGTACCTCTGCACACGTACCACCTAATCCATCTTGTTAGCTTGCCCAGATGCCACCAAGGATAACCCCACTTGACAGTTGGATGAAAAATCAAGTCTCTTCTATTAATTGTTGTTATTTTGTCCATGATTAATACAATCTCCCAATGTATCCTTCACTCCCAATCTATCCTTAGCAATTATTTATTTTATTTGGTTAGATAGATTGGAGAAATCCTAGTATTTTAACTCTTGTTTAAGGCCAAAGTTCTCCATAGCATCAACAACCCTATTTCCCTCCCTAAATGTATGGTAAATATTGTAATTTTGGAAAGACTATAGCATATTTTTACAATCATCAAAAGGTCTTTTGTTTCCCAAGGTGCCTCAGCCATATTATTTAAATAATCAATAATAAGCTTGGAGTTTCCTTCCACAATAACTTTCATGTACCCATTATCTTTGATATAACCTATTCCTGCCCAAACAACAAAAGCCTCAGCAAAATTATTAGTTGTTGTTATCAGGCCCTTCCTATATCTAGCCACATAGATGTCACGATCATCTCTAACCACTCCACTTGCTCCTACCAATCTAGGGTTTCCTTTTGAACATCCATCAAAATTGCATTTAACCCATCCTAGATCCAGGGGAACCCAAATAGTTTTTTTTTTTTGATAATTTTTTTATCCAAATTAACATTATTAAGGTCATGAGAAATCCCCCAATGTTGCTTAATTCTCAACTCTTGATAGGAAGGCCCTTTCCTTGACTAGGTGTACTTACAACTTTCAATGTTTTCTTGAATATATTTCCTTATAACCATACATAGCTCCTTACTACTTTTAGTAGCATCCCTAAAAATCCTATTATTTGTCTCTTTCCACAATCCCCAAGTGAGGAATGGCGAAAACTTGTCTCCAGAGGCTAAGAATTATTTTGTGAGAGTAAGGACATAAGCTCCACCCTTTAGCAAACATTTTGACTGAAGGAAGGAAAACCTATTCCACCAGAAGATTTTTTAGGAAAAAATCTCAAACTTCTTGAGCATAGGGGCATTGAAAGAGCAAATGCATAATAGTTAATTCTTCTTTGTTGCAAAGATAACATTTATTGACTAAATACCAACCCTTTTTCTTAAGATTGTCAATTGTAAGAATCCTACCAGGTATCACTGCCCACCAGAAGCAACTAATCTTGGGGATTAAGTTCTTACTCCACACCATGTTTTAGTTAAAAACTCCAAGGTTAAGAGGTTGCAATTCCATAGTCTCATAGGCTGACTTAACAAAGAACCTCCCTGAAGCATTTTTTGTCCAGGTCCACTCATCCTTTCTGTCCCTCGAAAAAAGGTTAGGATTCCCAATTAGTTTCAATAGTGAGTCCAAAGCAACATCCCAATTCGGTTGTCTACCACCCTTGAGAACAACATTATTTGAATAGTTCTTATATTCAATCCATTGTGGTCTCAATCCTTCCCAATTTAAATAATTTGAGACCTTCTTGCCAATGCTTCTTTTTAACCTGATTCTAATTTGTTGAAGGTTGTCACTAGCAGACAAAGGAGCATAGGTGGACCAAACATCCTCCCAAAAATTAGTTCTAATCCCTTTTCCAATTCTCAATTTCGCTCCTTTAGTTAGGGTACCTCTAACTTTTAGAAGGTTATTCCAAAAGACAAAGTCATAAGGTAGCTCCTTTTTCTTGAGAAAACAACAGGCATCCTTATTATTTAGGTATTTAACCTATAGGATCTGTATCCAATCCTTTTCACCTTCTAAAAGAAACCAACCCATTTTTTCCACAAGAGCTTTGTTGAACATTTTAATTCTTCTAATTCCCAGACCTCCTTCCCTCTTTGATGTGCAAATATCTACATAAATGTTATCTAGATTAACCCTTTGTCTAAATTTAGGACTTAGAATTTATGTATTGTTAGAACACACAATTTTATAGAGAAATTTGAGTATGATTTCCTCTTGTTCAAAGCGTATAGAAACAAATTTTAGATTTATTTGAATGAATTCTAGATTGCTTATGTCTTATGATTTACATAGTAATCAAACTCCACAACCAAACAAAATGATAATTTAAAGTCTAAATACAAGTACATATTATATTCCTTACACAACCATGAGCATCATTAACCAAACCAAATTCAACTCATATATTAAGTGTTAATAGTACTCATTATCTAGGCAACACATAATACCCACAGATTTTTTTAGTGGTGAATCTTCACCAATTGGCGAATAGTTCATATCGGCCAAGTCAAAATTAGCGAATAAATTGCAACCTATGGGGTGGCCAAATCACCTGAATTTAACAAATTATTAGTTCAATGTGTTTTCTTTCGTCATCAATTTATTTTATGAGGCATGTGTAATTAATAGTTTTGACATAAAAAACTACGCATTTCAAATGAACTAATTAATATTTTTGCCTAGAATCTCGGAATCATGCATTAAATCACCCATATACTCGCCAATAGTATTAAAACAACATTGTGTATTAGGACATGTTTCACCAATATAATTAAATGTTCACTAGGTGTGAGGACCTGTTTCACCTATAACATTAAAAAATAATTACATTTGAGGGACACATTTTGCCAATTACATTAAAAAATAATTGTGTATGAGGACCCATTTTGCCAATACTATGATAACTCCATGCTAATCGTATGTCCATAATCGCTTTGAAAATTACAATGTATGTGTTCCATAGAGGTTTGATTCGCCCAACATTTAAATGTATCGTTGCATAATCACAAGGGATTCACCAAATTTTTACTATACCATTTAAAAATCCCACAAAATTCACAAAATATGGTTTGATATAAATACAATCAAAAATCTATTTTTTTCTTACACATTTTGTTCAATTCTAAACTTGTGAGCTCTTGATTTGGAAGTTGGACTTAGAACCCTGATCATAGGCAAGCTACAAACTTACAAATACAAGCATTCCTACAATTGTATTAATGAATAGCGAGTCAATGAAAACCTAAATGTAAGTGATCATTTCTTGAATCTTCATAGTGTTATAATATTTTTTATCTCTTTTTCATTCACTCTTAAATCTTAAAAATGATGTTGAGTAGGGAATGAGATCTATATTCTATGTCCTTAAACAAGAAGACAATTTTTTCCATCTTTTATTTTGTGAGAGATCAAGATGTCGAGTAGCAAGTGCAACAAGAGTAAGACTTCTTAGGGTGGCGAAGGGAGGCCATCAAAATGCCCAAAATGTAGAGTTACTATAAAGTCTTACTTCAAATTTTTTTTGGATCCATCAGATCAAAATGGAACTACATCATCAACTCTTGCACCAAATATTAAGGAAGCCATTGGCAATACCTCACAGGAAGATCAAAATGAGTTAGTTGAGTCAGATGAGGATGACAGTGTCGAAGAAGATATTCCAAGGGATACCCAGGTTAGCTAGAATGAGTTAATTGACCTGCATGAAAATGTTGGCATCATAGATGATGATGTTGCAAGGAAGAGGAAAAGAAAAGACAAATCAAAAACAGGGCGTGAGTGGGATATGACAAGGAATTTTCAGATTGATTGGGTGTCAAAGTACCCATTCATTGAACAAGTGGAGAATGCAAACAAAGATGAACCTCTAACAAAATGCAAGTGTAAGATTTGTAGTTGGAAATATAAAAGAGACAAGAAGTTGCAGTTAAAACTTGACACTATAGAAAAGCATATCGGTAAAGTTTATGAAAAACTAGTAGTAAGATGGAAATCAAAGGAAGAATGTCTTCATGTTAAGTATGTCATGGAATATGATGAGCATATGCAAAGAATGGCGAAGCTTGCTACATATGGAGGTTTAATTGAAGCTCAATTTGGAAAGGTAATGGTAGGAGCACAATTGGAAAAAAATGTCTAGATGTTTTTTTTCATATTTTGTTTAGAGGGCGTCCTATGACAGACTCCACAATATAATAATTTATTATTTGTTTTGGGTGTTCCTCACTTTTCTAGCACACATTGGTCAATAAACATTGGATGGGAATGGGAAAGTTGTCTTTCTAAGGTGGAAAAGCAAGATTTACAGGAGAAAATAAAAGAGTCAAACTTCATTGCATTATCTTTAGATGAAGTTACTACAATAGATAATACTTCTTGGGTATGTATGCATGTATATACTGTACACGAACATGTCTTCCAACCTCATCTTCTATGTGTTCATAAAATGAAGGACAATTCAACATTGCAAAATATATTTGAATTAGTTAAGAAATCTTTGAATGAAATTGGAGGTATGGATGACTTAACAATTGCCAAAAAGTTAGTGTGTGTAGGAGCTGATGGAGCTGCAGTAATGCAACATCACAAGAGCAATCTTTGGTGTAAAGTTACAAACTACTTGTTCACCATACATGATTGACATTCACTACATGGGCCACAAAATGAATTTAGCATTTAAAATTGTAAGCAAGTTTCCTGCAGTATCAAAAGGAAAATCTAGTCCATGAGCTCTACGCATACTTTTGCCAAAGTCCCAAATGTTTGGTGAAATTTCAAAATTTTGCTGAGGGAATAACAAGAGGAAAAAAGCTTCTCAAAGATGTTGATACTAGATGGATCTCCTTGCATGGATCAACACAACGAGTTTTTTTAGAATATCGATCCTTGATTGGAGTAATGTATGAACATTGCAACACAATAGAGAAAGCTCCTAACCTCTTACATAGGTTAATCGATACACTCTTAACTTTAGCTGGTCTTCTCCCCATGTGGGATGAAATGAAAAATCCTCTGAAGAAATCCCAATACAAAAGTATGTATATCTATGAATATACTAAACTACATAGAATGACATGCATGACCCTCGATAATCTATATCTAAATCTAATAGATTATTCATTTGAAAGTCCAATTTTTGTAAGCTATCAATTAATTACAGATTTGAATAATCCTAAAAATTATTTATAGTTTAATGCAAACAGGCAATAATGTGTCTTTGTACGTGGATTTGAGATACCAATGCTCTATTGTACGATGGTCAAGCGCTCTACTAGAGAAGTACATGTTACAAAGGAAGCTTTTAACAATATCATTAAATCTGTTAGTGGTAATTTAAAGGATATTGGAAAATATCTTTCCTTTGAGATTTATGAATGATTCCCTTGAGATGAATTACTTGAAGCCATGTCTATTTTGTATCCTCAATTTTGGATGCTAGGCAAACGAGGGAACCCATACTATTTTCATAAGAGAATAATTACCTTGGTCGAACACTTTTTGAAAAGTACAAAATACAATCGACATAAAATAGGAGGAATTATAAATGAAATTAAGCTTAGAGAACAAGCTAAGCATTTTGTAGTAGGTATGATGGACCGGTTTGACTCCATGGAGAATCCCATGGAAGTGGGATCAATAACAAGGCTTTGGACAACCTTTGGTCAGAGTGAAATATTGTGTGATTCGTTATCAGAATATTTCAAACTTGTTGATTTATGTCAAACAATGATATTGGAGGTCAATGGAGGATGAGAGAGTTTTTAGCACATTGGTATTTTTTAAATCAAATATAAGAAACAAACTAGACAAGAATCTGAAAAATTGCTTGAGGATGTTTACAACTAGGTACAATATCCAAAGTTTTCCTTTTGAAAGGGCACTCACAATCTAGAAGTCCATATGTGAAAGAAGAGGGTTGTGCAACACTTCAACATTAGTAGTAGTGGCACAAATGACAGTGATACAATGAATGTTGAACTTGAGATGCAATTAAGTAGACGTACACAAGGCAAAGAAAATGAAGACCAGACTTAGAGTCAAGACGAATCTCAATCTCATCGTCAAAGTGAGGACTAGAATATGATTTGGAAAATGAAAGTGATTTATCAGTTTTTAGGCATTTATATTGCATTTCATGAATCATATTCCAAACTGTATGATATTTTATATTGTATTTCATGAAATTGTGAATCATATTGAATTAATTAACATAAGATTTGCAGTAAAGTAAAATTTTGATTTTTGATTTGATATGTGATTTTGCATCAATCTTCAAACTTTGTGAATTATTTTGATTAGTGCCTTATCTGCAATAGAGTCGAAAAATGAAATATACTCCTACAACAGACCAACTCATGGATTCTTATATCCTCGATGCCTTACAATGAGAAACCAAGAAAATAACACTTATCACACTACTTATAAATCCCTATTGCATTCACACAATCAGGTGTTGCCACAATAATGGGTTACACTTTTTGGGACATCCTAATTTTTGCTGAAATCACATATTTTTAGAAAATATAATGATTTAAGCCTTGAAAGGTTCCATTTAAAGGAGTTTAATTGAAGAGGGTTCGATCAAACCCACTTGGATAGAACCCCGCTAGTTTTAAACCATACCTATAATGGAGTTTCCTCCACACCTATCAAAATGCTAATAAAAAACCACTTTCGATTTACCTTTTGGGGGATCAAATGAATTCATTTAAGATTTATGTTTTTTAACTATGTATTCCTTATTATAATCTTTCAAAAAAGTATAATTTTAAATATATTTAATTTGATTATTAAATTTATTTTTTATTTCTTATGAATGTAGTTTTTTACTGAAAATCGAGCTCTTTGTTCTTCACATGTGGAAAAATAGTCAATTACCAAAAAAAATCTAAAAAATATTTATGCTCTTGGTATTGATGTCCTTGATCCAACAAAAAAAATGATACAAAAAAAGTTGTGTTATACAGTAAACCTATGTCTAAATTGTAATTTGTTTGACTTCAAAACTTAATTAAGAAAAAATATTTAATAAAACACTATGAAACCAAATGAAGGAGCTAGATATCGTAGTTACAAATCTAAATTCAAAAAAAAAAGAATTTTATCCTTCATAAAAAAAATGTTGTGTTATACAGTAAACACCACTCTTAAAAAATGGTGTTTATTATTAAAAACTAGTTATAGAAGGAGATGGAAAATTAGAGAAATGCAATTTGTTTTAATTTTTTTTTTACAAAGAGCTTATATTTAGAATCACGGACAAAATGTCACAAAATCAGCTGGTTTGCATCTCTTCAAATTCCTCGTGGTTTATGAGTGCAAGGGTGAGATTTGGTTAAAGTTCAATTCAATGTCAGAGTTTAGCCAACCCAACCCACTATTACGGAATCACTTAGATCTTTGATGAGACCAACTAAAAGCAAGATTAATCCCATTTCCTTGAATATAAGTTAAAGAGTTCAACATCAGCCAACACATGATGTTGTCAAATTATAATGATGGGGATTAAGTAAAAAATTAATTCAAATCAGACACAATAACACATCAGATACCCTGGGAAAACCCTCCTCATGAGGGAGAAAAACCCAGCAACAATATATCACTTATATATTGATACAATAATCAAGTCTCTTTTACAATAGAGGCCGATATGAAGGCCTAACACATGCACTCCAATCTGAAGCAATACAATGATAATCTCAGCCAATAATTATATCGATTTCCCCTTGATGATGAACTCGATCTGCCTTGAGAGAACTCGCACTAGGAATGAATGTAAGAACTGAACTGAATGATGAACAATGAGATCCAATCGAGCATATATACACAATGGAAGGGAGGGATGTGTCTCTTCACAAATGAGTTGGCCCTCAAGTAGAATCACGCCACTTCAAGGTTGACAATTACAAAATAATGTGAGTCTTCATTAATTGTGTCTCTTCATTAATTATGTCGGCCTTAACAATAATCGATCCACATAAATAAATATTAAATATTATTTAGTGAAAGACGTATCTCTTCATGCGTCTTGAGTCGGCCCAGATTGATCATTATAAATATAATTCAAATAGCCATTTAGGCTATATTTGAATTACCTCCAAATGTGGATCTGGAAGATGCAGCTCGACGCTGCTAAAACATCAACATGATGTGATATGAGAACTTATAAATAACCCTTGATTATTTTGAGTCAAAAGATAGTGAATACAATACTAGAGAGCAAGATAGATTGATATTCAAAATTAAAGAAATATATTGAGTATTTGAGTCATCTGTTGTTATTACATAGCAAAATTACAACATTTCCTATCGTTGCTATCAAATAGCTTAAACTGTACAAAAAGAGCTTACAAATATGAAAGATCAAAAAATCAGAACCCTTTGAATGAGGCTTGGGACTCCCATTTATAACATAAGGGAAGCACCAAGCAAAGAACCCCATCCCAGACCTTTCTGACAACCAAAATCTCAGACAGAAGGCATAGGAACAAAAATATGGACCCACTCATAGGGGCTTGGGTAAACAATTATACTTTTCATTCCATGCTTTAAACATATCCTCAGAAGGTCACTCATGAGCTAAGAGAATTTTCACATTCTTCAAATTTTGATGATACTTGGTATCAAGTAAAGCATTGGCCTCTCTACAAAAAAATTATATGTTGTGATCTACATTGACCAACCTATTTGAATAGGAATTAAGCTCATTTATATCAACTTTGTCATCTTTTCAAATCAAGAGTATGGGGATTACAATTTTGAAACTATCCTTCCATTTCTCTAGGGTCTTCATCTCCCCATTATCTTCTAACAAGCGAGGTACAACCCTATTGTCAACATTTAAGAGATAGTTCATTTTGCTCGTGTAGCTTCAATTATACTTTCCATATACCCTTTATGATTTCGTGTCATCTTGACAATATCAAAAGTAAGACGGATACCAAGTGGGGCATCGGATATGTTTGCAAATCCCTTATACATACCTTCCAAAGATGTAAATCTAGGATTCTATTTTTCAAACATACATTTGAGCCGCTCTTGATCCCCACTTATTTTGGTAATGGCACCTCTCAAATTCACATATGACACACGGGTACCATCCAGCCTTCCTAAGATTTTAGACATTTTGTGCTCCAGGATGCACGTTGTAATGCACACATTCTCCTTTTGCTAAGTCTGTTGAGCATTCTTCAAGTACTCTTCTAGCATTTGAATCTTTTCTTTAAGCTCTTCGTTTTCAATCATCACATGAGTAGGGGTAACTGCAGAAGAGGATTTTTCTTCCTGCATACTTGTAAGAAGGGATTTTTTTGAGCCAATAATAATTGGTGTTGGTTGTAATCTTCCATGAGACCAGTATGTTCCTTCAACAATGTATTAAGTCTGTCTTGCAACCTTTGAATAGTAGCTTCATTAAACTTGGCAACATCTACCCCTAATGCAACAACTTTAGGGGAAAAGGTGTCACCCTCTTTACAATCAAGCTCCCTTTAATATTCTCTGATGCTTCAACAATCATAGGCTTATTTGTAGTTGGGGCAAGGGCCCAGATTGCAAGGGCTTCCCTGATCCTAACAATGCCATCTATGCTTCCTCTTCTATGGAGAAAACTTCTCCTTCTTGTTTCCTGATAGTATTAAAGACAATTGTATAAGCAATGTCCCATTTAGGGAGCAATAGTAATCCACTCTATTACACTATTCTTCTCTCTTCTTCAGGAAAATTCTTTTTGGATTCAAAATTCATTTCTGCCCTTACCTTTGTAGCTACTTCATCATACTTTTATCTAGGCACATTTTCTTGTGCCAACAAAACTCTTTTATGGTACTCCTCCCTTTTTGCTCTCATAATAAAATATTTAAACTCATGGGTTTTTACAAAATCATCATCAGAAATGAATTGTGAACATGTCAATTCCCTCACATCATTGAGGTTATCTCTCCCCTAACTGCATCCAACCTGAACCTTTGGTGAAGAAGGCCAACAATATTTGGTCCTAGGGGGATGGCATATATTGTTGAATTTCATCCATGGTGATATGAACATCTTCACTTTCATCGGATTGATGGGATAGTCAACCAACAATGGCAAATGCTCAAAATTCATCCTCTTCTATGGTTGCTCTCTTAGGGGAGAATCCACACTAATTATTTGAGGGGGAGGAGAGGGAGTGACTTGTGGTGTGTCTGATTGTGCATTTTCTCTAATAACAGGCCCTTGGGGCTTTCTGATAAAAAGGTTAGGTCTAGGCCTTGGTGTTTATAGTTGTTAAGTGTGTATGGATGTGGATTAGAGGTTTATGATTCCCTCATCCTATCTTGGTGTGGTGTTGTGAGAGAATGCAATCGTGGATGAGTAATCGATCGTTGTATAGGTGTCCTCCTCTCTCTTGTAGGTTTTTCATAGTAGATTTATCCCATGAGTGTTAGTCTTTCATTTTTTGCCACCTTGCTTATGCAATGGTGAGGTTGTCTTATTTTTGTTGTCAATATGTCATTGTGTTTCACATGACACTTGTGTGCATTTTGTTGTGTAGGTGTGACATGTTATCACATTAACAAATTTGTGGTTGTTGTTTCAAAAAAGAGTTGTTTCATCAATTTTTGTTTTGAGTGTGTTGGTTTGGGGCATTACAGGGCCTATTGGCTCTACAGTGGCTAGTCAGCAATGATAGGGTGGCGGCACTCATCTGGGAAATGATAGAGCCACATGACGACAATGATAGGGTTGAGCTTTGGTGGTGAATTGGCCATGTCTAGGTGGCAGGTTCATGGAGGTGATTCAATGGTGGAAATCGATAATGATTATGGTGGAGACAAGGTACGCAAGAGGTGTTGTAGGTGGGCAAGCAATGCAACATATTTTTTTAAATTGTCAAACAATAAAAACTATGGGTTCCTACAAATCTAATGGCATGATAACACAAAAGTGCCAAAAGAAAAAAAATGTCGTAATATTTAAAATCCACTTGGGTTTTCTAGATTTGTCATCGTTTCAAAAATATTTTCCATATTTTAAAACCCTTACCACTATTTATACCTAAATAGTAATGGTGATGTTGTAAACATAATACATCTAATACAATTGTACATATCTATACGGTCATATAGATTTTTCCTCAAATTTTGTGCCCCTAAAAAAAATCACCTTATTTTTT